>JAVCKZ010100246.1:0-11007 GCA_034780755.1 Lepetodrilus elevatus | reverse complement strand
TCGATAGAACACAATTTTTGACATATTCGTCACGTAATTTACAGTTTTTACGAATGGGGTTATTTCAGTACTAATTAATATCTAGGGGCGCTTAACTTTTTTCCAACTGTATATAACAGATATTGCACTTCATCACAAAGTTAAAACAATCCACAACACATTCATAAAACTGCCTTTGCCAAGAAATCAATAAACCAGTACAGCAATAAAGCCCACAATATGATTTAAAAAGTAAAATATAGCGCCGTGTGGATGTAGCTAGAGCATGTTCTAGTGCCTATGACAAGTGCGTAATCCATTGCGGACATATATGAATACATGCGAAAGGCGATTTTCCAATACTTAGGAAGTACTCAGATATATCAAAAGGAGCACTGCCACGCTGGCCGAAAACTGACCACTGTAGTTTATTGTTCAGCCAAGTAAGACAAGGGTTACAACACACACCAAGTTTCCGCAACGGACATCCTCAGATTACTGGACAGTGAATGGACTTGGGCGGGCCTGAGATTTAGTTAGACCCCAAGTAAAGACAGACACACGTAACAAGCTGCACGTCGACCAGCAACTGAAACCCAATCAGTACTGGAGATGTGAACTACACAGATCGAAGGATATCTCTCCAAGCTGCCTTATCCTATACGGTTATCATTGCCACTTTTAATTGGGTTTCATTAAACTGGTTCTTTGATGAATGCGGAATTCTTCTTTCAAAACCCATCAGGAAGGCCACGTTGAAAACGGAATGGCTTTAGAACGCTTGCAGCGTCGCGAATGAATGAGACTTTGAATGCAGGAACGAGACGGAAGGTTGTTATCCAGATAATAGAATTACATCAGTGGGATTTTTCTGCGGATTATTTAGATTTAATTTGTTCCAGCGACCCCGAGTCTTCCAGCCTACATGTAATAATCAACGCCATCTTCCAGAGAATCTCAGCAACTCCAGGCTTTCCATTTGTGGGCAGCGGCTTGTAACGCCATTACCGAAGGCGTTATACATGTTAGCTTGGCGTTATGTTGAAGACACTTGCCTGACATATAGAAACATATATCAATATCTGAAAGACAATTACGTGTGTTCCCTCTGATTGTATGTACCAATATGGCTTCTATCTAAACTCAGAATAAGTCAGCTGGGAATTGCGAATACGCACAGAATGCGCATGCGTGTGTCAAAGGTAAAGACACTTTACAGTACATGTATAGTATTATCACAACCACAGGATACTTTAGAGTAGTTGTAACAAACACGTAACTCGAAACAGATTATATTATAAACACGCACAATTAGCACTAAGTACAGAACCTCAGATAGTTGTTGTTCATGTGCTTTCACCTGAGACACGCGCATGCGTATTCGAAACTTATACATGCACTACATATACGACTAAACTTAGTAAGTGTCGACATGCCAAAGCTTCTATAGATTATTTATATATATAAGCAGCGGTGCATTGTGACTAAAATAGAATGATCATGATGTTGAACGAATACAGATCAATATATATCGGAAAACAGTATTTTATTCTGCCAATGTCAGCGAATCCGCCAGAATGCTTACTCGCCGAAAGAGTAAATGGTCACTTTCCAAATTAAAGCAAAACATTTCCTCACAGAAATATGATTATGACAGTCAAGGATCCACGTCCCTATGGCCGGTGTCGGGGACTACAGGACTAGACATACTAATTCTGGTATGTTTAGTTGACAGAAATGGGTCAGAGGACTGGGCTACGGACTTTCATTAGATTACTTAGATTAACTGTCTGGTTAAGACCCGCAATGCGCTATGATGACTGTACAGCAAAATACATTCATTAGCTGTGTTTGCAGTAATACTGGCCGCCGATTCTCAGACATACGAACCGCCAGTGAGCGATACAGACCTTTACTGCTGCACTATCAACAGTGCGTGCTATTGTATTGTTATCAACGTCTGGTAGGAAGGATAACTATAGGGGACAGATGGTAGGAACGGAATCTCTTGGCAAGTCTCAAGTAGAAGAGGAAACGATTTATCTTTGACAGCTATCCACGTCTATTCAAACCGGAAGCGGCTGACGCGGCCATGGTAACAACACTCAACGACACTCGTGTTCAGTTCATGCCACCCCGACATGGGGAAAGATACCAGATCTCAGACACCAGACACCTGCCCTAACAAACACGGACATCAGAAACCAAGCCACGCCATCGCACCCCAGCTCACACCATTGTACCGTACACCACCCCATCACAAATATCAGCTACCCCATTCCATGCCACACTACGTCATACCACCCTTAGAACTCGCCACCATACCCTACATCACTCCAACAAACACAGCTATCAACTATCTCACAACTATACACCAAACCACCACAACACACGCCACGCGTCCATGCCCTTTCACTCCACCCAATAAAACTTTACACCAAACTACCCCAACACACGCCACTCCTCCACGCCCCCTCAATCCACTCAACGCCACTCCATCCAAATAAAACATGCACTTCAAATCAATACAGTATCTGTAAGTATAAATCTACCTAACACATATATATAGACCAGCTGTCTTCGATTGAGATAAAGAAGGAATCGACAATACTGGATTATTATTAGAACGTATTAATTGCCTAACCTAATGCATTTAAACAGCTGTATGCTGGATACCATTCAGAGCATGTTTATTTTACCTTATGTGATAAGATAATGCTTTGATGTGAATAAACACATGCACGTGAACAGGTAACTATGGACAATAGGTCTGCGATCGTTATATCCCTAAAATAATAAATTGCCAATAGAAACAACACATCATGGCAATCGAATGGTAACCACAATATTTGCTATAGACGTTGCAATTGTTTAGCATCTGACGATCATGGGTATTACCACACTGCATCGGCGAATGGTTACTTTACTGTCAGCGTCTGGTTGAATAAATAGAACAGTATAGCATACAGATAATCCGGTATAAAGCACGACTCGGTTACCAAAGTACCAGGAATCATTTGTACCATATGGTGTAACTCTAAGCAACGATAATAATAATGTGAACATTATTCTTCCGGGTACCCATTCTCTGCTGGAGCAGTAATGGATTCCTATATATACTCTCACGTTCTCGGTCACCCTTTCACTAACCATCCGAGCACGAACGTGCTTCACTTTAATCTTAGCTGTCAGCCGTGAAATGCATGATACCATGGGCGATAACTCCAACTGTAACAATGATGTACTCTATGACTAAGGACGGAGTTACGGTTACGTACTAGTTACGAAACTTCGCACAGGAGAGGCTAGATCGATACTTATATCAGTCTTTCATAGAAACAAACTATAGTTCAATTAGTATTAGAGTTAGTCAGCCAGACTTGCTCTGTGTAATTTTGCCCACGTCTGCTGTGCTGCGGTGTCTGTTGTTACGTCTGCGTGCTGTAACACTGGTGGCGCCCCCTGTGACCTACTGATGCTGCACGTACAGAGTCAATACCATATCTGTGTTCCATTTGATCTCCACGATGTCAACCAAAGCTGTTTTCACGAGGCAATCACCGGATTATCGACTGCGTTGTGTCGCCGACATACATCCAATCGACATACAAGTCTAGTCCGTGCCACTAGACTGCACCCTGGTTGGAATGTTGACTTGTGAAGTTGAATTAGAACTCTGTATTGCCGTCGACTAATGGAAATGGAAATGTCAACATTCGGAAGCGAATTAGATTTGATTTATAAATTGAAAGGGACGCTGCTAATATATCACAATGTTTGTATTCACACTACTGCAGGACAGGTGCAAAGGTTACAGGACGGCACAGCTTCCGTCCATTCTGGGTGGCATTATACAGCGACAAGAGACACATTCAGACACATTTGTTCTTTTAATGTTCGAATCTCGACCAGCCTAATTAAACATTGACCTAAATGCACCACACACTGTACTGTCTATCCCCAAGTGTATTGTAGATACATCGGTGATCTAGTTCTTGTCACTTTCACTCCCGCCTAGGATCGCAACTATTGAGTAGATCCTATCGTTTGCAACATTGTGTACAATTATCTCCCTTGGGTCATGTCCACTATCAGTGTGTTATGGCGTTGGAGGTACGACATAAACATTTGTAAGCTTATTATATTTAATCGCATGTGAATTTACGAGGGTATAACTAAATGTGTTATTAAAAACAATAATAAAAAGAGCATTGTCGGATGTACAATCACATATTATTACGTTAAATATCATTCAGTTAATCAAATTTCCAACATTATCCAAATTTGATAGTTATAGTACATTAATATAATGCCTATACTAAATCAAAAGGAAAACAATTATGATAGAACTGTTGGATTAATGTTAACTTATATCTAGTAATATGCTATAACTCAGCATTTGATCATTTGAACGCGAAACAATCCAGCGTTGATCCTCAAATCACTCACACACAACTATAACTAGTCATTAAGCCTTCAACAATTCTGTAATGTGAACCGGTGTAGGAGATTTTAGTCGCCTCTACAAGACAGCGATTACCATGAAATTACATCAAGTTGGAGTTGTATATTCGCAAGGTAATTCCCAGTAGGGATGACTAATAGGGAAATTAAGGCATTGTCACAAATCATCAGGTGCTGGTCACAAGGTCAAACATACCACAAGGTCAGTCGCCTACGTGCCCCGAGTCACGTCGCCATGAGCTTCAGATTACTGCACCTACACGGATGTGTGTGTGTGTGTGTGTGTGTGCAATTATGCAGTTACACTAATTATGACCAATATTACATTACAAATGCTCTCCGAATATATCGAATTCAACGGAATCTTGTTAGGTTATTTTTGAAGAGGACGAAATAATGATTTGACTTTATTGCCAGAAGGTCTGAATCAGAAGAAAGAATCACATTAAACTGAACAGGTTCACGAAACCAAGTCCTTCACCAAAATACATCTCTAAGCCTGCAGTTATATGGCGACCGACTCGAACCATTAGTGTCGAATTCGAAATCCAATCTGGACTGCACTCGACCAAAATAAAATGGCCAAAATAATTATCCATCGATCTGCAATTTGTCAGGATTGATAAATACATGCTAGTGATAACAAAGTACACTAAGGTCTCGCTGTTAATGATACTCGTTAGGCAACTTCCTAAAATAACCAGATAAATGTTCCCCATCTTTCAGTGTTTATACAGCTACTGTCTGGCCAGCAAACCGACACGTTCCACAAGCACGCGACGATGTCAATGTTCGACTCCTGCTCGACATTACGTGATGACTGCTTCTTAAAACGAGACAACATTTGTTCAAAGAGGACGATTACCATATTGTTAAGCTGCCTATGAGTGATAACCATTGAAGCAGTGTTAAGATTGCTCTTCAGTGCTGACTGATAATACCGCTTCCCAATGCACGTAGATGCTGATGACTTCCGGTCACCGTGCTGACGTGTGTGTTCCTATGAAAGCAAGATGTCATTGAAATTCTCGTAGAAGCAAAGCTCAATCTAGTACTTCCTGATTAGTTCTTTTAAAACACGCATTATACGATAACATTGGTCGTGTTTGAACACAAATACGAGGTAACATTGAACACAGAGGTAACATTGTTTGAACACAAATACGGGTTCACATTGAACACAAACACGAGTGCACTTAAAAGAAATAATTAATATGTCCACTTCATTTTGTTTTCTCCATGTTCAGCGGACACGGGAATCTACGACATGATTTCACGATTGCAGCGCATGCGCAAGATTAATGAAAAAGTGTTTTGTTAGTGTTGTTCAACTGTTACTTCATAGTTGTTACCTAAACATAATATATCTAAATTGGTCTACACAGGAACTACACCATAGATCCTTGCAAGTTTAACGAAAACACATGTACAAGTAGCTGTGCAATTTAATTGACTTCAAGTACAGGTTCTAAATGTAAAACACGTGCATAGTTCTAACTGCGATGGCATGTCTTCAGGAACATATGATCATTTTAAAGTAAATTACATCGTTGTCAAGCATACAGCTGGGTAAACGGTATTCCGGCTGGGCATACGGTATCCGGCTGGATATCCGGTAACCAGCTGGGTATACGGCATCGGGCTGAGTATACGGTATCCGGCTGGATATCCGGTATCCAGCTGGGTATACGGCATCCGGCTGGGTATACGGTATCCGGCTGGGTATACGGCATCCGGCTGGGTATACGGTATCCGGTTGGGTATACAATATTTGGCTGGGTATACGGTATCCGGCTGGGTATACGGTATACGGCTGGGTATACGATATCCGGATGGGTATACATTATCCGGCTGGGTATACGGTATCCGGCTAGGTATACGGTATCCAGCTTGTATCCAATCCCATGACAGTTTAGTCAATAAATATGTTTAAACTCAACGGTTGTCGGAACTTGTTTGACAGTTCGACAATTTAGAGTCTCAACGGAAATTAACTAAATAATCAAAGCACGATTGGACATTGACCACCTTGAATGGGACTTGCAATTCTCTGTGTATATACACTGGGAACATCTTGTAAATCAGCAACTGTAGAACACGTGACTGAATACCAAACTCGATCTAGAGCTACTACCATCAATAAAAGCAAAGCTGTCCTCCGCGACACTAACGCCGTCACGTGTGGACTGAGTGATCCAGACACGACTAATAGATTCAATAAGCTTCTAGCATGGAACATTACTTTCGTAGTTCGCTTGTAGGAGTCCCTGTGCACACACGGAACGTTTAATAATGGACCATATCGAGGGGATGATATCCACGAGTTAGCAATTACATGTAGCTGGGCTGTGGGCTGTAGAGAACACGCATATCACTGTGGCTCATGTCAACACGGGTCTGAACATATGAGAGAGAGCGAGAGAGAGAGAGAGAGAGAGAGAGAGAGAGAGAGAGAGAGAGAGAGAGAGAGAGAGAGAGAGAGAGAGAGAGAGAGCGAGAGAGAGAGAGAGATGGAGAGAGAGAGAGAGGGGGATAGAGAGAGAGCGAGAGAGAAGGGAGGGAGAGAGGAAGTTTGCGAGATAAAGAGAGAGCGAAAGATAGAGAGAGAGGGGAGAGAGAAAGAGAGAGCGAAAGACAGAGAGGCAGAGAGAGAGAGAGGGGGGATAGAGAAATATTGAGAGAGAAAGAGAGAGCGAAAGATAGAGAGAGAGCGAGAGAGAGAGAGCGAGAGAGAGAGAGAGAGAGAGAGGGGGAGGGAGAGAGGAAGTTTGCGAGATAAAGAGAGAGCGAAAGATAGAGAGAGAGGGGAGAGATAAAGATTAAGAGAGAAAGAGAGAGCGAAAGAGAGAGAGAGAGAGAGAGAGAGGGGAGAGAGAAAGATTGAGAGAGAAAGAGAGAGCGAAAGATAGAGAGAGTAAAAGTACATAGCGTGCTAACGACTGGAGATGAAGTACTGTTAACATAACGGGAATGCTTTCACGATGATTATTGCGTAACACATTACTTCAAAGTTTGCACAGTATCATTGCCAATGGATGATGACACCGACTCTCTCCTAGCTGCCTACCAAAGGCACTATAAATCATATATTCAAATAATGTTAGGGACAGAGAAAGAGAGAGACAAGGAAGGGACACATTGATTGTGAATCGATTCCACTTTCTGATTTGTTTGACTCGACCCCGCGCGCTTAGAATTATGTGACGGCATTAATGTCAATGGACACCGCTCCAATGTCACTTGACCCTGCTCTCTATATTATGTGAAAGCCCTAATGTCATTTGACCCCGCTCTTAGGCTCATGTGGCGGATTTCTTGTCATTTAATAACTGAATGTAATAATTGCTTCTCATGGACATAAGTCAAAAGAACAGTATGAGTATTATCATGAATACATGAAATATTACATTTGTTTAATGACATGAACAACTTAAAACAATTTAGAATCAAGACAGTATCTGCATACGAACAAATAGATACATGTTACTTCGCTTCTGTACTGAGATATATGTCAACAACACGGAAACTTGAGTAGAGGATTAATATTTACCAGTGTCTTCATACGAGTTTTCTGTTGCTATAGAACACAGGCATTGAAACACAAGTGTGCCATTTTGATTTTACGATACTCGTGCCTGGCAAAGTATATATACTTCCCTCGCTGTATAACATTCTCAAAGTTATAGCCAATACTAGGTACTCGTGTTGTAAAATCAATATGACATCCTAGATGCTGTATTTAATTTATATTCACTAAAAATAATAAAGCAGCAATCTACAAGAAATAAACATCTTTGCTTTGAATAAATTATGTGTAGTATACTGTTGCCTTGGCGCTCAGTGGCCAGTTCGTGCGAATTAAGTATTTATCGGACTAAAAGGGTTCACCCACTGTAAGACAAATACTCCGTAGCTTCCGGAGAACAGCGAAACCCAATATCATGACCATTGATTCCGGCCCGTGGGTCGCAGACCTTTGGTAAATTCAGAGTTGTTTGGTTACTTTAGCTTCCACCTGTACATGGCCAGTTTCCTGGTGATCCAGAGTTCACTCTGAGCTAAGTTCCATTGCCTTGACTCCCTGTTAGGCTGTTAGTGTTACAGACCATGCATTAAGTGTTATAGTGATATTTCACTTAAATTTAACGTCTGACAACGCTAGATAAATACCAGTCGTACAATAATGCTTCTGTTATAAAGACACAAACAGTAACCATACAGTATGTATGTTATCCAGACACACAGGAATAACATAATGCTAATTTGAAAGGTGGAGTTAATAATGGCGAAAATTGCATGTCAGTAATTTGCTTGATGATCTATCATATCCACTTGTCATAAACAACTGATAAACAAGCAGATTATATACCAGTATTGTGCAGCCCTGGTTCCCGACATATTCACACATACACAGTATTTACAGTATACAGGGATTACGAAACATACGGGTACACATATACTGACCAAATAAATTTAAGGGCCAGCAGATACCGGTCCGCAGATACCAAATGTCAGAATTAAGCTTTAGAAATCTGGTGCCATTCTTTTTTCAATACTTCTGCAAGTTCTTGAAGAGTACCTGGAACCTGCAGTAGATGTTTATACATTCTTCTATGCTAATATACAGCTGACTTTAATGTCTAAAAAGACTACTGTGACCATAGGTTCCATAACATATATTCTCAGTTGTAGCTATACATCAACGTATATTGCAAGTTTACCGGTACTTGCAATTCAATGGAGGACATATGGAACATGTTTTGGAATGGGCATAACACAGAGGATATTTGACTCTTGATCGTGCAACTTTGTACACAAGTCATCAACTACATACACCTAACGTGTATCAAATATATATTATTTTCAAAACTAATTGTGAAAGTTATCTAACTTTTAATGTGTGGTAGGTATTCCTCTGAGCCACACGTAGATCTGTTAATGTGCTGCACGCGATCCTCTAGGTAATTACAATAGTAGTTATGAAATGTCTAGAGGTGTGCCTGTTATTGCGTTAACGTGTGTATAGGAGTGCAATACAGGTATATGTAGAATGTCCGTATGATGATTAGAGTGCATACACTTGATTACACGCGAGATCGAACTGTAGTTGACAACCACAAGAAATTCAATGCACGCAAAGTTTATTTATACCTTATTTCGTTCTGGCGTGTGTTACTCAAACGGAAACTTCATTGAAATATGTATCCCAACGGGGTCGGCTGATTACGAATTGATTACAAGGGCACTGTACCTACATATTTCTTTGAAGTAAGATACGTTATACACATATCAAACATATGACGACATGCATATCTATTGTCACTATCGTACACAATGGCCATAGTAAGACCCGAGGCAATTTCTTCGCCTAGATGAAAACTACTCTGATATTGACGTGAACATTGAACCAATCTCAATGGAAAAAAATCCACCACGTATTAGATAAAAAAAACACACCACATGTTCACTTGTGAGTCTGCGATGTGTGCTAGAACTGCTTTAAAGTAGATAGGCAGATTGCACATGGCCCGCTCCGCAGCCATTACTCTCTCATAGCACCCTGGACTGACCTTTACAACTCCCATACAAACTAATGTGTGATAGGATTAAACTGATAGTTTATGAATTAGATAAACAAATGTAAAGTGCTTGACCCAATTTATCTGACAATTGCATTATCTTCCCTGAGTGGGTATCCGATGCTTTTAAGATCACAGTTCGCCGGGAGTGTGTAGCCGCTGTGAAATAGATAGGCGCGTGAGTCCTGATAGTATCAGTTGTTAGAAACCTGGCAAATTGGATATAGATTCTATACCATCCGAAATTAGACATGGCTTGCCATAAATTCTTGCTTAAAGGGTACTGTATTTATAATAATTCGGCTTTCATTTCAATGTTTTATCTCGATTGAACATAGGACATTTATAGGAGTTATATTTCATATAAAATGATTGTGTTGTTTTCTTAGGAATTTAATTGAATATTCCAAAATTCGATATGTTTAGAGCTAGATCTACTGACAACAGGATGCCGTTATTTTGAATATACAGAAGTCTAGTGTTACTAAACACTGGTCTATACTAGAATACACGAGACAGTCTGTTAAACGAAGCCGGAAGCTATGTAACACAGATGATTAACGGACGCTTTGAATTGGAAATGGAAGCAGTCTGGTGGAGAGACTGTTAAATACGGTGCACAGTCCTGACGACGAGGAGGAAGTAGCCCCAGAGATAGACGTACTCCTAAATTTAGACTTTAAAGGTATTTTCAGGTCTACAAATACGACAGTCTGGGAGAGAGATTATTGAATAAAGAATCCTGACCAGTCGATAACGGCAACAGCCGCTATACACATACGCATGGATCCACATACATACATACATACATACACACGCATATACATACATACATACACACACACACACACACACACACACACACACACACACAAACAAACAAAAACACATACACCTTAGTCTTAATACACACACAACACGCGCGCGCGCGCGCGCACACACACACACACACAAACACAAACACGCGCGCACACACAGACACACA
>JAVCKZ010100245.1:0-24171 GCA_034780755.1 Lepetodrilus elevatus | reverse complement strand
CGAAACTTTCTGAGCACAAAAACGTACTCAGACTATGACGTCACGTGACGTTTTATGAACAAAATTCTGAGTTGAGTGCGAAATCGTACTCAGAAAAGTTTCGTAATCTCAGGGCCAGGAGGTTGAGAAAGTGAACTGAGGGCTTGGTGATCTATTTACCGGGAAATAATAACGTAGCATTTAGCATAGAGTCATGTGCTATATTAGCCCTTTCCATGCTGGAGGCAACCGGAGATGCCCCAAAGAGCTGTAGCTGTCCCTAATTCAGCAAGGAGAGGGTTAATCGACTTTATTTATCTATTTATTTAAGAGTTGCAGTTTATGTGGTTAAAGCGAGAAATGGGTTTATTGCAATTGCATGAATGAAATGTTTCAACTGGAGACGTCTGCACAGTCGCCATGTAAGCTTTATGAGCATACATATAAGACAAGGTTGGGGGGTCATTCTATTTAGATTTCTGTTTAATCCGTTTTTAACGTCTTTTAATGAGGAATGCCATGCCCTATATTGATGACATCACAACTGTTGCACCATAATACAATGATATACATGGTCGTAATCCGCCGTCAGCTTAAAGACGGACCAAATTTCACAGTGTCGATTACGACAGAATTATGTCATTGGTGATTTGTCACTGTTGGAATAAGTGTGGAGGTTTTCGCATCACCATGGTGATGAGCCGCATGCTAATATGCGAGGAGAAAGAGAAAGAGGATCGTGTGGATGAAAATCTTTTGGGGGGGTTTGGTCGTCGGGTAATTTGATCTAATTGAGAGAAGGAAATATTTCAATAGTTCCATTTGGGCCGCATATGTGGAAGGTTAAAAAAACTGTGTTATGTTTTCAAGCAAGGCTGTAAATTGGCTGTGTATTTTTATCTGAATTGTAGCCGCGGAAATGATGTCCGTCGACCTGATTTAGAAAATATGTCATGTTATTATTAATGCACAATATATGTTTATTAATAGGACTTAATTAATACTTTGACATTATTTCTTATTATCTTCTCAATTAGACTAATTGCGATTCGAACGATTAAGTTCTCGATTCACTGTCGGTCGGTTTAATAATAGAATCCTTAATAGTAGTTAATCGTGCATGTATAAATGTATACAATTGATTTTAACGTACTAAAAATATTGATATGGCTGGGAAGTTATGTTAATTTATTTAATAACTGGAAAAAAACACTAGCCGTTTACATCTGTAGGTTACTGAGTTATTCATGCTAGCACATTCCTCGTTTTCACATCATTGACTAACAACGCACTAGAATGCCACTCGCTCGTTGTACTATAGCAAAGCCGCGTGTTTAATAATACAATGCGTTTCAGTAGTCAGTTAGTAGCAGGTGTAGATATGTAATTCGAGCCCGATAGTAAGTGTATAGCATTTTCCTGTTTCTGACACCTACGGCGAGCGGATAGTCAAGGAAGGCTGTTATTATAGAAGTAGGGTATTATGAGGAGTTGAATAGGAGGCTATAGTACAAGGTGGACAAAAGCTAAACATCGCCTCCTAGGAAAGTGACACATGTTACACCGTGAGCATGTCAATTAACCAGCGAGGCCCCGAGATGTACGTTTCCACCCAAATCAGCACTCGAGAAAAGTAAGGATCTGTTTCAAGACCTGTGTGTCTCTTTTCTGTGATACGAACAAAATGCCCCATTTCACGCATGACATTTCCCCTCATTGAGCTGGGGCTGTCTTCCTCCCTCCCTCCCTCCCTCCCTCCCTCTATCTGCCGCCACCACCCTCCCGAATAGCCCGAGGGGAATGTTTACGGGCTGGGGGATACTCGCCAGGCCATCTATACATTGCTCTCACTCACATATGGCTGTACAGACTCCTCCACCCTAGAGTTTGTAGATAGTGCGTTTTTCTGGAATTGACGCGACCGGAGTTACAGAGAGCTAGAGAGAGCGATTGCCAAGGGGGTCTTGTTACACAAAGCTGGCTATCGGACTATGGGAAGCCTCCACTGTACGGACAGCGTGGACTCGAGCTTGTAAGACGTTACATGAGCACGAGAGAGAGAGACGGAGAAAATCGCACACAGAGCCTCTCCCCTGCGTTGTTGTCAGTCACAGTTGTAAGAGAACTCAGTCACAGTTGTAAGAGAACTCTCCTCGTCTTCTGCCTGAGCTGCGAGGATCGGATTCCGTTTTCGGGGGTTTTGTCAGGGATGAGTTCAGAGATCAGTGGATAAAATAAGCCTGTTTAAATACGATGGAGTGATATCCGAGTAGAGAGCCGGCAGATCGGTTATCCCCACAGAGGACGGCCGGATCACGGGAGAATACTACTACCGTGTTGCCAGCTCGTGGAGAATACCGACGTTGGACACGCTGGAACTGCTACCTTAGTACACAGTCGGCACACACACACAGCTGAACACAGAACTCCTCACACTCCAACATTCAGAGAAGGTAGAAGGGGAGGAATACTGATTACTCTTCCAACTTCTCTCCGTCTTTTTACCTTGTTCTTTCTTCTCTCCATCTATACCGAGGGAGGATACAGTGTTTTTCTTTTCAACGCTTCGAGAAAGAGAGCCAGGATTCTGCCACTCGGGGAGAGTTTGTTTGTTCGTTTCGTTGCCATCTCCAGAGTTTTATCTTTACGGACCCACTGGGATTTACTATTCCTGGATATATCGGAGTTTGTTGTTTTCTTGTGAGAGGATTCCGCGATTTCGGATGTAGATTTTCCTCGGTGGAAGTGTTGTGCCACAGGATTGCTTTGATTGATTGACAGACGATGATTAGGATGGAAAGTCCGACCGATGGTAAGTTTATCGGGGCTCGATCCCCTGTGAGATTTTTAAACGAACATATATCTACAGACCCCCAAGTAGTCCCAGAAGGAAGATTACATATGTAATACGAAGGAAGATTACGTATTTAATACGTGTACTGTTACACGTTCATCATTAGCACCAATATTTTCTGTCATTTCTTCTATCTTTCTATCTCTTTCTCTCTTTCTCTCTCTCTATCTCTATCTCTTTCTTTCTCTGTCTCTGTCTCTGTCTCTCTTTCCCTCTTTCTCTCTTTCACACACACACACACATGCACACACTAGCCAACCCGATATGTTTCTAGCCTTTAGCTGTAATATTGACAATGAAATCTACATGATTTATTACTCAGCACCCTTTGGTGTAAACATCTCTCGCTCGTGCCATTATTAATTCACGCTAATCAACGACTGGCCTAATTGCTCGGGATAAAAATACCCGAAAACCTTGAAATATAACAAACCTCATAGAAATATTATACGTTATTTTTATTTATTTTTTTATTTTGTTTTAAAACAAAGTTTATTTTGCGATCATGTAATAAGGACTTAATTATCATAAGTGTGTTGAAGATAATCTAATTTTGATTAGTAATTATCTAAGATAGGCAGTAATTATTATCTAAATATACATAGTCAGGGCCTGGTGGCCCCATGCTGGGGTTACACGCTGTGATTTACCTGGCCCTGTTGGCTATTATAACAACATGGTTATGCTGTACTGTTTGCTTTACTGGGTCACTGTGAAAGTGGGTTATTTGATAAGTATCTATATAAGATCTATGAAGCTCAGTTGTAATACTAGTAAATTAGGTGAAATTGTTTGTCAGTATATACAGTATTGATGTACTATTATCGTACCAATGAATTTGTAAGGACCATTTTCTTTTGGGCTTAAAGGTACGCCCAGAAATAGAATGTCTGATTTGAGCATGTTGAGACTATTTGTCTTATTGTTGTATAGATTATAGTTTATTTTTCACTATCTTTTTCTTTATTCAGGAGAATTAAAAAGACATGCAAGATACTTTCCTGACGCATTTGACTTTTTGTACAAAGTTTAGTTTAGGGATGGATGTCTTTGCTTGTGGATTCTATTGAGAGAGTTTGGATCGTAATACAAAGTGACATTATGCTTGTCATTGTACATGTTCACAACACTTAATAATAAAGGCAAGAAAGAGTTAAATTTCCGTGATCATACAGACACGCATACATTGCATGTTAGATGTTATCTAACCACTGCCAGCATATAATAAGAGGAAGCTACCACTGATATCAAACAGTCATTATAGTCATTTCAACATCAAAGTTGGCACATTTTTCTTTGATGTGGTTGGCTATTTCACAGTCGCACGGTGAGTTCATCTGTTGTTCTTGCTTAAAAGTCCTCACAAATAATTACCATGACCAGTATTAATACTTAATTGAGCCAGTAACGAGATGATTGTCCCTTGATTGCGATTAGTAAGTTTATTGGGGCTATTAAAATGGAAAACAAATGGCAGGGGTGGTTCTTTCCTGAGATAATAACCGGATAACGTCAGTTCTATGCAGCAAGGAAAAACATCAATAAGGTGCACCAATGACGACGAACAACATTAACTTTTAATATCATATTAGAATATATCCATCCAGTGATGTATCATTGTATATTAAATGCTATAGGTTCTTAGGGAATTCTTGGTAATACAGTAAAGTATAATGAAGAACGGTTCAGAAGTGTGAAAAATAATACGTTGATTGTGGTACGGTATAATTGGCTATAAATATGTCATGACGTCATTGAGAGTAACAGTTTCTAAATGGTGAATATCATTGCGAAACTTGTTCAGAATATAAATGTTTGTTCTAGTTTGCAACTGTGAAAGAAATGACTTGTTCGGAGTGTAAATGTTCGTTCTTCAAGAATGTTCCTGGTTGCAACTGGGCTTTTTTTTTCTGTGGAATCTGTGGAGAAATAGGCAGCAGCTAGTCTGACAGAAACTGGTGTATATTTAGAAAACCTGATGTGGTTTAAATGGATGCCGTGTCTCATAACTGTATCTTTTACCAGTGTGGGTAGCGGGGCAGACGATAATTAGACTTCTCACAAACTTTCGAGACCAGTTTTCTGTTGATGTGTCTCTGCCTCGATGTTTCTGTTCACTAACAACAACATTGACAACTAAAGACCAAACTGCTAAACAATCAATTTTATCCAAATTTTGTTTCACGCAATCGTTCCCATGCTTCAAGATGTCGGCAGGTCTTCATTTATCTTTAACTCTCTCCATGCTGTAGGCAACCGGAGATGCTCCTAAATTACAGCGCCTATGCCTAATCCAGCGAGAGGGTTAAATAAACGTTGAGTTAAAGTTATGTTTTGAAATATAAGTGAACGGAAGTTTATACAGAGTTTTAAACAAATGTCGTACAGAAAGATAATGTTACTCATTCGAGTCGTAGGTTTGTTAATTAGCGACACCATGCGATTGACTGTTGACAGGTTGGCAGTATATTTTATGTAATGCTCCAACAACATGCCCACCCACTGAAACATGCCACCCACTCAAGCCCCACCCACCACCAACCATAATAATGCCACTTGTATGTACTTGAAGAATATGATTATATGCAAATTGTCAGGTTTGAGACATCATGTCAACAGTTAAGTAGAACTGCTAGAAGATATCTGAAGCAGAAAGCTAAAGTAAATGGGGAAATTAAGCAAACATTAAGAAATAAATGTGCATTTTAATGTAGCAGATGTTCCATTTAAACGCTCCTAGGCTTAAGATGTCGTCATTGTGCCTGGTGTCAGTGGAAAAGACTCCACGAGGTTGAAATGAACTTCTGAGATTAAATTCAACGTAAGATTGTCATTATTTACTTGAGCTGCCTCTGAAGTTGATCCAACTTATCAATTTACAGCATTCGTCGTGCGTTCGGAGAACGGTAACCGTGGTTAACATTCGATTAAAGCTTAGCACTCGAGTCTCCAGTGACTGTATCCTCGACAATTGACCAATTCTAAGCTACCTTGTGTGTATTTTATCCTGGCACTGTTAGTAGTCATTACTTTGGGGCGGATCACCATTCTCCCCCTCGGGCTAATTCTATTTCCCCTGGAATGTCGCAGATACATTTATTGTAGTGGTCTGCGATGCAACTTCCTCTAGGCTTATCTCCCTCTGTCCTTCACTAACTGTATCAAATATATATTGGCTGCAAGATCTGAAGACATCCTCGATATAAAAACATCCAATTTATAAAACAGGTGTTATGTATTGATTTATAATCATTACCAGGGCATGTGACCTACTGACAATTTTTTCGTCACATGGTTAGGCAAATTGTGAGCGTCCCAAACGAGGCCTTTGTTGGAAGGGGTTCTAGCGGGGATAGAAGTACAATATTCAATTTGCCATCATGCATGAGTGTATACAGCAGCGGCGTGGAGATGAAAGATCCTCTGGCCCACGTTTATGGCTACTTCCTTCTACATGAGCGACTCTGAATGGCTGCCATGATCAAAAGAACGGATTCCGCTGGCATACCTGGTGCTGTGTGTCGGGTACGTGCAGGAGGGAAGAGGAGAGGTCTTGGAAGGATAGATGGATGGATGGAATGATGAACGGAGGGAGGGAAAGACAAATGGATGAGCAGATGGGCAGACAGGCAGAAAATCAGACAGACAGAAACGCATGCAGACAGACAGACAGAAAGACAGCCTGACAGAAAAGCAGTCAGACAGGCAGAAAAGACACAGACAGAAAAGCAGGCAGACAGAAAAGAAGGCAGACAGACAGAGAATGAGGCAGACAGACAGAAAAGAAGGCAGACAGACAGAAAATGAGGCAGACAGTCTAACATGCAGACAGACAGTCTAACATGCAGACAGACAGGCATGCAGACAATATATTTAACAAGGTCAATGATAATTAAATTAGGGTGGATTGAAATGCTTCATTAATCATGGAAAAATAGCGAGAGAGAGATGGTGATCGGTAGATTAAATTAGCCGCACCAGAAATCAGAAATAGTAATCCTGCACAACTGGATTTTTTTATTTCATGTAATTTTAAAATACAAAAATGTAATTGATATATTTTTTAAAGAGCCTTTAGCCTGTCTGAATGATCCTTAACACGTTCTTTCCACTTATTTATAGTTTGTATTTTTTCCTTTTCTTTCTAGGTCTTGTTTGCAGACATATGAACATTCTGTCTCTCTGTGTAACGAGTATTCGCTGTTTGAACTTGTGACAACTCGTCAATGGTACTTGTAAGATAACCGATACCACAATATTATCGACGCGACCGCCTGCATGAGCAAGTCAGTACAACGTTCATAAGAACAGTGTTGTAGATGCAGCTGGATGCTAGAAATAGACATTTCAGGTATTCATAGCCGTTTGCTGTACATGTAGCTACTCCATTGATTAGCCACAGATGGTGAAAAGGGGGCATTATCTGTATTTACAGGTTAACATTTCTAATGGCCACTTGAAAGAGGTCCAGTAATCGACGTTCGATGAGTATCGAGATGTGTTGAGATATTGTACGGTGCTGCGTCATGTTCACTCCATGATGAACGCCTTTGAAATGTTATTTAGATATGTAAATAATTCAGAAGAACAATAAACGCGGCCATTGGCATTAATCAGATAAATAAATAAACACCGGCTTGGCAGGGATGAGTGTTTGTTCGAGACGAAGGTGTTTTTCGAAACGAGTTTTTAAAAAGTTTTAAGTCTCGGTTTGCGTGTGACACTGTGCTTGTTGGGAAGATTTCCTAGTTGAGTTTTTTTTTATTGTGAGTATACCTGATTGTTGAGCGTTGGGAGTAATTATCCGGACTATGATTTGGTGTGAAAATAAGGAGGTCAGGCCATTGTAGGTTAGGTATGTGGTGGTACATGTTCTGAGGTTATTGTGCCTGAGGAGGTATCGGGGAGAAGTAATGAATGACCATGATGACAGAATAATAACGTGATATGTTTATATGTGTGTGTACACACTTGATGTAGTGGTATATACTGATGGTATTAAGTTATGCAACATTAAAAAAATTCTTGGTAGGTTTGTTGCAATAATCGTCATGCATGGGTGAAAGATTCCTGTTGTGATGTAAAAAAAATAATTCACTCATTCTTTGCAATAATTATTAATTGGGCGATTCTAAAGAAGTATTAATTGTTATTGTAATTGTTCAAAAGGTCAAATGCTGTCTCACTTCTACTGTGACGACACTCTTTAGATGAATAGAATGGATCTGCTATTACCAATTCCTTGACTTGACCTGATTGACATTAACATGACCTTGATATGACCTTGATCTGTATGACAATGTGGAGGGCATGTTGTTAAGTTGCCACCTGTATTTTATCTGTAACATCTGCCACTCAGCAATTGGGCGACGTCAGAACATGTAGGTTTTGTACGCTACCATCTGACTGGAAACATACGGCTGTGAGATCAATATGTGATGAAGTGCCATTGAATCGCTCATTTGTATTCTCTCTCCCTTTCTCTCCCCCTCTATCTTTCTATCTTTTTCTCCTCCCTCCTTCTTTCTCTTCCCCTCTCTCTCCATCTGTCTCTTTCATTTCTGTCTTTTTCTCTTTCTCTCCTCACCCCTTCTTTCTCTTCCCCTCTCTTTCCTTCTCTGTTTTTCTTTTCTTTCTCTCCTCCTTTCCTCTTTCTCTCCCCTCTCTCCATCTGTCTCTTTCCATCTGTCTTTCTGTGATCTCTGTCTTACTCTCTCTCTCCTCCCTCTTTATCTCCCCTCGCTCCATCTGTCTTTCCCTCACTGTCTCTTTCTCTCTATCCCTGTATCTTTCTGTCTGTCTCCATCCCCATCTCTCTATTTCTCTCTTTCTCTTTCTCTCTCCCTATCTCCCCCTCTCTCTCTCTCTATATATATATATCTTCCCTTCTCTCTCCCTCACTCTCCTATTATTTTCTCTCTCTCGCACACACTCTCCTCCTCACTCTCTCCCTACCTCTCTCCCTCCCTATCTCCTCTCTCCTCTATCTCTATCTCTATCTCTATCTCTCTCTCTCTCTCTCTCTCTCTCTCTCTCTCTCTCTCTCTCTCTCTCTCATCTCTCCTATCATTCTTGCTATTTTCTTTCTCTTTCAATAACTCTCAATATCTATCACTTACCCAATCACACAATCTCACTCAAATCTTTCACACTTTCTTGTCACATATGGATGAAAGATTCCTACTGCTACGTTAAACAATATCTCACTCACTCACTCTTTCTCACTCACCACTCGGGTCTCTAGCGCCAGAGGGTTGTCTTGACATTGAACTTACCTACTTAATCATTTTCAAAGCAGAAGAGGTCAATAATGGAGATATTATCAGGAAGTCAAACGTAGTCCAGTGCGACAGACAAAGGCGACACACGTGTCTTATCAACAAGTTGTGTACCAGAGCTTTGCAACTATCTTTCGAGTTTCATTTGAAACTAAGCATAGCTCAAGAAGTGATTACATTCACAGGATTTAGTTTATGATATACATTGCAACTTGGATTTCTGTACTGACTATTGGGTGATAGATCTCCGATAGATCCCCCTGCTGAGACGTAAAACAATAATATAACTCCTTCACACTTTATTGACATAGAAAAGTAGTTGGTGGATTTTGAATTTGATGTATTACTTTTAATTATGTTTTCAATTGGAATACATTATTATTTTGGGTCTATTTAATTAAATAGCAACAGTGCATTTGGTTATTTTCGGTAGATATTTGAAGATTGTTTGCCAAAGTAAAAAGATATTGTCATTACATGCCATTTGAGTATGCTTGCAATAGTAGAAGTTCCCATTAATATACTAGTAGTACTCGCATTCACATCACTGATCTCGTGCCAGGAATATACATAGAGTACATACCAAGTTTGATTGAAATGGGAGAGAAATAACAATTCTAGACATTGGCGGATTGATGGATATGTACTAGGACCATTTTTAACCCTTTCCAAGCTGGTGGTAACAATAGATGCCCCATGGGTCAAATGTCATTGATACTTCATGATAAATGAAATCACATAATACTTTATTATTTTTTTAAAGCATGTTTAGAATGTAATTGTTAACATGAACATTTTTTTCAACTATAATGACCTTGGTTCTAGATTCATGTAAATTTTACTGGTTTCATTTTTGTTTACAATATTATGCATGACTCATCTTAACAAATGAGGGACAAATATATATTAGATATGTTGTATACATCTATTCCTTTACAGAATAGCTGTCGTAGGTAATATATTTTATATTTTAATAACACATTGAATATTATCAAGACTTTAATGAGAAGAGTAAGTGTGCATTATAAATCATTTCGTTACGAAAATTACATCGAAATATGCTATTATATGGGTATTCATTTACAGATTATTGAAAGATAAAACTTTGTACGTGCATCGGCGATGATATTGTGTTTGTGGATGTATTTAGTTTCTGATATGTTTTCTTTGTTAATCCTGTATGTCACGTCAACATGGAGCAAATTAACATTAGCAGTAAGTGTAGGCATAGGACCACTTCAAAGCATTCCTGTCAAAGAGAAACCCTTGTTCATCAAGCTAATGTAGGTGATAAAATGTTTGTAGTGCTTGGTTAGGGCTGGTATGTGGGAAACTGGGCCCATCAATATTTGTTATACATGTGTGTATACCGGTACATCCGTCCAGGGCTGCTATAACGAAAACTGCAGCCCAGATTATGAATTTTATAATTCATGTATAATTCTTCAGTTTCTAACCGATGCAATAAAATATGATTTTACTGCGTTTGTGATATTATTTATTTTAATTGTCGTATAGTGAAAAATTAAATTTGTGTATTTTCAGCTAGCGTATGATAAGATGGTAAGTTCTACTTTCCTATTTTTATATTGTGGTGTACCGAAGATATTAGAATTTTAAAACGAAACAGAAACCGCTTTTAAGAATATGCTTATGAATATGATGTACGAACTCCTAAACAAGCTCACATTGTACTGTTAAATTATTCTGAAGGTTCATTCTTTACTGGCTCTGCTTGTAAAGAACTCTGCCTTCAACATGAGTGAATCCCATTTGCAATAAAAGGGGGATATAGTATTAAGAAATGTCCTTTGACACAAGGCGCCTCCCAAGTGGGGGATGTTATCTCTCATTGTTATGCACGATCGTGAATTCAAACCACTCCGAAAATGAACGTGTACACCTTGGAGCACAATCGAGACGCGTATGTCAGACAGCAGTATGTTTATCCAAAATTTTAGGTCTCGGCAAGAGCTTGTTTGTTTATGGAGTTATGTGACATCCGAGTAGCAGTCGTGTGGGTAATATTACCCACAGACCCTTGAGATGCTGGCCCAACTGATAGTGTCCTGTTCCGCAGCGGAGGAAAAAAGTTTTGTTTGCCAGTAGTTGGTATTGCTTGTCATACGACACCTTCCAATTTCAATGTAGACTTCACAGGGATTTTCCCTTTTCTGCACTTGTGCTTCAGGTCATAGAATTGCCGAGGAAAGACCTACTGTAGGGGTTTAGTCCTAGTTCATGTCACAGGCCTTGTTCTCTCGGAAAATAGTCCCATTTAATGTATATCCGTCATTATCAGTTCGCCAAGACCTACTGTAGGGTAAATTTAGCCTTCGCTTATCACAAACCTTATTCTCACCGAAAATAGTTTTCCTATTTAATATATCGGCCATTAATAGTTGGGCTAGACCTACTGTAGTTGTCTTAGATCATCACCAAAAATAGTCCTATTCATTATATTGGGCCATGAACATTTTCAGCAAGATCTACCATAGGGTTTAGTCTTAGATCATCACAAAGCGTATTCTCATTGAAGATAGTCCTGTTCAATATATTCTCCTTTAACAGTTCAGCAAGACCTACTCTCTAGGGTTTAATCGTAGCTCAACACAGACCTTATTCTCACAAAAAATAGTCCTATGTTCATTATATTAATCCACAATGAACAGTTCAGTATTTTTTTCTTGGAGAATCGACAGGTATTTAAGGTTGTGAGTGGCTTCTTTCACCTGTATTATACCAATTTGTAAAATAAATGCAAATGATTGATTTCTACCTCTTGAGATATCTTCTTCATTGGTTGGTACCTGGCCCTGAGATTGTGAATGCTTAACCCTCTCCATGCCGGAGGCAACCAGACATGCCCTAAAGAACAGTGTCTATGCCTAATCGAGCAGGAAGAGGTTTAAATTAACTCAATTTTTTTTCTCTCACATGAAAAATTTGAGCTTGAGCATGAAATTGCACTGAAAATGTTTCCAAGGTGGCTCATTAGGTAAAGCTTTTCTGGTCGTTTGCCGTAACGCAATAACGGTTCAGGTTTGCTTCTGGGTATTAGTGTGACATTTAGAATTAATATTGTGACTTGTTGGTGTTGTATTAATGAAGTGTTGTAACACTGGTTATTGTGTCTTGTTTTAAAATAATGACAAAACAATGTAACAATACGAGAAAGCTTTCTAACGCGCTAATTGTGCATATAGATTCTTAGTATGATTGTGTCGCCAATCGTGCAGGGCTATGTTTAAATCATGCGATATTGTCAACAGCGACAATGAGAAAAACAACAATTAACATAATGGTTAAATATATATTAGAAGTTGAGACGATTGATCCTGTTTTATGAGCTTTGTGTTGCCACTTGGAACTAGTATTGATGTCTAAAGTCACGTACAGATATAGTTGTGGACCTGTTGTTGCATGATTGTTGCATGATTGTTATTGCTGCACTTTACCCATGCATAAAGTGCACAAATGTTTTGAGGTACACAGGCTACATTTTGCATGCCACTCCACTAGTGAGGATGATGCATACCGTATATACAGTGCTCTCTCGATATAACACTGAAGTTGGGGTCCATGACATGCCACCCGCGTTATAATACCCGCATTATATCAACGAATATAAATGGTGAAAATAAATATCTTTTTTTAATTTTCTTTTTTAAATGGGGTTTAAAATGTTGGACCCCACGTTGTATCCGAATACGCGGTGCATCGAATGGCGTTATATCGAGGGAGCACTGTACTTGTGGATGAGGTAACTTTTTTGTGGGAACCGAATATCTCAAGATTTATGGAAATGTGTTTGTGTTAATGCTTCACCTCTGTGTAAGTCAATCAGGGATCCAGACTAACATTTAGAGTTACTTGCCCACAGAGTCATTCAGGGCAAGTTGCAAAGGCACCAAAGGTTCTAAATATTAAAAAGTAGGTTGCCCGCAGTGCAATTTAACTTGTCCCTGTACGTCGGGCATATGTTAGTCCAAAGCCCTGTCAATGCAGGAGATGTTAGTAGTCTTCTATATATAGTATACAATGTTAGTATTATAATATGTCCTAGGTATGTTCATAGTGCCGACATTAAAAAAGTCCTGATGATCGTTATACATTTAAGACAATACTAATTATGAAATTCTTTTAAAAATGGGTTTTGAGACCGGATTTCTCAGCTGGAGTGTTGGAGCAGGTAAACAGGTAAAAGGTTCATACATTTGTGTTCCATTTCAAAGTACAGCTAAAATAAGCTCGCTACGTATTGGGTTCCACCACACCCATTCACAAATAAATTACCACCATAAGTTTAAGAAAAAGTGCAGAATTCAAGATATGTTTTAAATTTCGAGGTAGCTTTTATCGAGTGTTTGCAATAACATTGGTTGTTATCAGAAGGCATATAGATTTGCATTGCTTCATCATTCGTTTCTTTTAAAAGGCATTATCTTGGAGTTGTGGATGTTTATGTTCTCTCCCATTTTCTTACAGGAGAGGTGGGTTTTTCTGTCTACGAAAGAAGAGACTTGGGGGTTATGAGGTTAGGGGCTATGGTTTGAGGTGGGGGCGGGTTTGGGTGGAGGGGAGAGGAGGTTATGGGGGTTAGGCTTGGGAAATGGGGGTAGGGGGTTGGGGTGGAGAGGGAGAGGAAATTTTGTTTGAAAATGATAGGATAAGCGCGGAAGGCTTGGCTTTGTTTTGATGACCTTCTTGTGATGTAATCTAACGGAACATTTCATAAATATTATCCCACCATATTTTCGTTGTGAATCACTGATACCCTCACAGCATCCCGCTAGAAATATTTCTATTAAAAACCGGGTTGCACAGCCTTTTGTTACCTCCTTTGTCGTGACATGTTTTATCACATGTAAACCAGCTGGATAATCACTACAGGGAAACATTTTTTTACGAGCGTGAATCTTAACCTGCGGTGGCCGAGTCTATATAAAACGTGAAGAACACGTGGTCATTATTTTTACGAATATTAGATATTCCCTCCTCGCTATACCGCGAAATGTACAACGTTGTTGAAGATTGTCTACATCCTGAATAACAGGAATTTGAAAGGGATATCAACGACTAAACTCGAGCTTTCATGTAAATTGACTCATAGTCGATTTCGGAATTTATCGACGTTGCTGACAGTCGCGTTATAGTTGGAACTTTGGGTGTTATATTAAGAGAAGGAAGATGTTTGGAAGGTTAATAGGAATATAATCTCGTTTGTGGTCGTATGTCTCCAACGAGTCTGATATTTGGTGTTAACATTCTCCTGGTCAGGTTAGGGTTAAAGGTGTTATTTCTCGGTAAGGTCCATTTTCTGGATAGTGGAGTCTAAACATAACGTTTCCTGTATGAAGAGCTGGTCAGGTCTTTTTAAGTCGGTACATGTCACATGACACTGCCGTTTGATGTTGCTTGTCAATTTCACGGCGCAGGAAAACCTACAAGATCTATATTTCAGTTGGTAATGGTGGATATCAATAGATTCATTAGTATTGGGTGAATATTATCTGTGTCATATGTAAGTAACATGAGCTGTATTTCGTTATTATAGCCTGGGAATTGTTGATATGTACTTTCTATGGATACAAATTATTCTTGATAGGCTAATTATTCTTGTATGTATTTTCTATGGATACAAATTATTCTATAGAAATAATGAAATTATTAGATAAGATTTGACCTTGACCTTGTTTCAGTTATAATGGACTCCAGGGCCGGTATTCATAAAGGGGCTAAGTTAGTTTTTGATGACCAAATATATAGCAAAAACTGACTTAGCCCCTTTATGAATACCGGCCCAGAGTATTAGTAATTTTCTGCACATATTTCTCAGACAAACGTTTTATATATACACTATATCAGGCCCAATGTTAAAACTAAAGTTTGTAGATATTAAATATTATAACTTGCCAGGTATTTTAGAGAGGACAAAAAGGAATTCAAATTCTTAACACTGATCATCATCATATCAATTGGCCATCACATGACAAATGTATTGTACCAATTATGGGTTTTTAACCCTATCCATGCTGAAGGCAACCAGAGATTCACAATAGAGCAGTGACTGTTCCTGACACAGCAGGGAGAGGGTTAATGAAATGGAGGAAATTCATCTGCTCATATGCTTAGTACATGTTTGAAAGATAATACAATATATTAATTATCCTGTAAATTGCATATGCATAAAACTATATTTTTATGAATAACCGAATGTTGCATAATTGAGCTTTTTATATAACATATTTTATATATGCCTTTCCGTATTACTGGTTATCTTTTCAAATCCGGCATCTCAGCTGAAGTACAGATGTCAAGTTCTCACATGAAATAGACATAATTTGTCGACATGACATAAGACATCTTTAAAGTACCAGGGACATTGTCAGATGTGCCTCGCAACGTTCCGGCTTAAATCTGTCACAACGACGAGATTCCCCGGTCCCGTGAAATAGACAAAGCTGCGAGATGCGCAAATGCGACCAAATTAATTCCACGAAATGCCACATGACACTGATCTATTTTACCTTTGAACGTCATAAACTGTGGCGTAATGCCATTGGGCCTTGGGGATTTTAATTTCCATTTATCACCCGAAGTATACGCGACACGTTGATGACAAGATATGGATGAATCAAGGTAGGATGCAATATGCATATGTTCAGCGCCACAAGTTCCTGACTTGAAGCAACGCATGCGATATACAAATCCGCGAAGAAATTGATAACATAAGATGTATATCTAGATATCATGTCATTCGTTAATTGTATTGCACGGATGCGTGTGTTTGAAAAAGTCGAAATGAATGTAACGGTAGACAGGAGCAGCTTGTTCTCATGTCATTCTCGTTATGAAATCTGACGTTGATATATCCGTAACCAACTTTTGAACATGATTAGCGACGTGTAAATACTTTCGTGGGTTTGATCCTTAGGGAGTCGTATTGGCAAAGAGTGATATGTTCGGTTTGAACATCCTTGTCTATCAGAAAGGGCCAATCTATTAGGGCATGCCTTATTTGGGATGTATCTGTTTGCATGTATGTCCATGGTTCTGGTTTGAACGTTAGTGTATGAGTCGGGGTTACTGTTCTGTCTGTCTGTCCGTCTGTCTGTCTGTCTGTCCATCTCTCCGTCAGTCTCTCTGGCTGTCTGGCTGTCTTTCCATCAATCTCTTGGTCCGTCCATCTGTCTGTCAGTATGTATGTCCATCCATTCATCTTTCTGTCTGTCTGTCTATCTGTCAGAATGACCATCCATCCATCCGTCTGTTCATCTGTCTGTTGGTCTGTATGTCCATCCGTCCATCCATCCATCTGTCTGTCTGTCTGTTCATCTGTCTGTCTGTCTTCATCCTGCAATCACCACAACTCACCACATTGCCACACAAAGCTCCACACACCACTACACAGCCTCAGCTCCACACAGCTCATACATGAAATGACACGCTGAAAACTCACGACCAGAATAAATAGAATTGCACTTTTTCTTGTGAGTGTGTGTACTCTCCCTTTCATCTTTTAATGCTAATCACCTAATCCGTCTTTCGTACCAAGGTCAGGTTATTTGTGACTTTTCACCATTTTCACCACCAGGGCCATCTCGGCTACGTCACATACTTGCATGTCCGATGTGTATTTTCTTCGTTCAAATTATGTCGCGCTGCCGCGAGATTCCAGTCTGTGCTCCTCGAAAGGTTTGAAGATTCACTTCCTGTTAATCTTGTAGCGGATTAGCACGGATGGAGAGCCATGAAACCGTAGGTGATGAACTACCGCTGGGTGTGAGGAAAGCAGTCTGTCTTGTTCATGGATTGACAGATTGCCTGATGGGGAATCCGCTATGTGTTTTCTCGGGAACTCAGGAAACAGAACGAATGGGAGAGAATTAGTGGGAGAGAGATGGGAGAGATAACGCTGAGATGAATTGGAAATTATTGACATTCTTTTGCATCATTCTTTAATTATTTTTTATCATCAATACAATTGTTTTGTTGGGAGGAAAGTAGTATCCAGGTATTTCTTGACGCAATAAGGAATAACAATTAGTAAAGTTGTAATATATTTGTTTTTTTTAGGGGGTGTAAAATGGAGCACTTGTGTAGACCCTCATTTAAGACATCTGCGAGTGAAACAATGTGAAGAATTTCTCTCAGATTGCTTTGGGAAACATATGCTTTGAGGCTCCGCATTCACAGGCTAATTTGGTAGATAGAGCATTAGAAAGAAATTTGAACTTTGAAAAGCAAGTATTTTGGTTCCAGTTTTTAACGCAAAGAAATACGTAAATAGTGAATTGTTATTTATGAGTTTAAGCAGAGAACACTCCGTTAATCACTCTATTGTACTGACAGAAAAAGGGAAACTTGCGCAAACTGTTTGTTGCTAATGACTATGACAGTTGTGAAATGTTCATGAAAAGTTTGTAATTTCTGCTGTGTTGAGAGGATGATGAGGTCATCATGAGCAAGATGTTTTTGTTTGGAATTTCAGCAGATACAGTATTTATTGTTTCTAATTGTATCATTCAAGGCCATATTCATATGACTTTTCATGGACATAGCAACACAATATTTATATATCTTCAAAGTTGGATGGTAAATATTATTGGGTCGGTTTATGAACAGTAAGTTTACACGTGATTAATGTTCGTGTTAACTAATTTATTTTTATTTTCCTCTCATATTTCCTTCAGATTTGGATATTACTGAGGACCCGTGCTGTAAGTTATTTAAATGTGTTCCCAGTTTATGCTGTCATGCCATATCCACGGTTAGAAGTTCCCACTCACCCTGCGATCCATTTCTCGTAATGTTAAAGGTATCCTACGGGCGAGTAGAAATTTCATGTTTTGTTATTTATATCATTATTCATGTGAGTACGTTTTAAAGTTAAGTTCCAACCCTGCATATCAATACTTTTTTTTCGTCTTACGTGGTCTATGTTTCGGGGAAAAATCTTAACATAAATCATTCGTGGACAATTACGACTATTGAGTTATTAACTCCCCAACTTGGCCCTCTCAGCAGCACAATAGCAGGTGGTGGGGTGTTTCATAATTCTCCTTTCTGTTCACCTATACATACGTCTTGTCTCACAAATCTTGTTATCAGCACCTCAATATGATTGAGTTTTAGCCACGACCGGTTGATTCAGCGTGTTTAAACAGCGGGTGGGCCGCGGGAACCACCCAAGTAGGGCAGTATACCCGAGTGCCAGGGACGTGTCTATATTTGAACGCACGTATGTATGTAATTGAGAGGCATTGTTACGTTTTCATGGCTGTTTTAAAGCGTGTACATAGAAGGTAATTTATTGTACACACTCCGAGACAAGTATAAATCGTTACGTAATAACAAATGAAGGCAGTGGTTATTCAGAAATACCTACGTGCAGGTTCGACAATACGTATATGTCAAGAACACTGAAGGAGGAACTTAATTAGCAAGATTTGTCTTCTTTTTATGCCACATTTCCCCCTACAATGATGTGCTATCATTTAACTTTAACATGTATATTTATCAGATTTGGAATGTGTTTTTGTAGCGTTATTTTCCAACTCCCATTCATTGAAAGTTTGTACGCAATCTTAAGAATCCGGTATTTCACACGTCTTATGACAAAAGCTTCGCAGATGATTTTGCACAACTCATTAATCAAAATACCTATGTATGATAATAAGTACTCTTCACAATTGATTCTTTACCGCAAAGTACACGAAACACGCCTACCGTGTTAGTGATGCAATTTTAATGGCTTGATATTGATGTGGGCAAGGATGTAGAACCGTATGTGCAGCCATCGGGCCTATACCTTATATATGTAGTCGTAGGAAAGTAGGACTAAATTTTACGATTTTTTTCTCAGGTCTAGCATATCTAAAATGAGACAACCCATCCGAAACATATGACACAGTTTTGTTTTCTGTTTACGCCTGGGGGGTAGAGTTAAACTTTGCAATGCATTTCATCTTAGAACATTGGTATGGATTTCAGTGACGGGTGTCCATGAACGACGTGTTTGATGTAAATAACAAATTTGCATAATTTAATGTTTTGTGGTACAGTGGCGGCATTTTTTACGTTTGTTGTCTTCTCATGCCTGTGTACTTTCACACACGTTTGCCAATGATGTTGGAGCTAGCATACCTTCTACATCGGCAGGTGGCGATAGTTTATTGTTTTATGGCTGACTGTCGGAACGAGTGAAAAACAAACAAATAAACACCAGACATGCTCGCATGTTTACTTGTAAATTTGAGATGAAAGGAATTGCTAATTATCATCATCAATAACGCGACCCGTTATATTATATATGGATGAGCGCGGCATTCCAGCGTCCCTGGGAGATGCTGTGTATTTATGGCATCTCTCGAGGGTTTGAATTGGAGAAAAAATATAAAAGTCTGATAATTTATTTCAGGAATGTGTTTTAGGGAATGTGAATACTTTGCCCTGAATCTTTTAATTGCTTATAAAGAGATCGCAGTGATATCTCTGAAATATTGCATTGAAAATTCGCAGACTCTTCTCCCCCCCAACCCCCCAACCCCAAAACCACCACCAACACGGTGGTAATCAGTCACCTCCTCACTAATAAAACACGTTTTTCAGTAATTTATTGATCATTTCTGCGAAGATATGTAAAAAGCTAATAAAAGAAATGGTATTAAGTAAGTAATTCAGACTAGAAGCGAATGTGCAAATATTTCACCGTCTGACAGACATCATGACCTATATGTTCTTGACGAGGACATAATTATTACAAAGGCAGATGTATACATGACCTAAATCTGCGTGTATTCGTTTGGTTGGCGCGCACGTGATCCGAAACATCAACTGGTGCAGGAACACGTCACTGCGCATCAATACCTCCGCCGTCGTAGTACGGCCATTTTCAGTAATCATGAAAGTATATGTTGCGCAGCAAGAAACAAATGAGTGTAACGAGATAGAAAGGTTTAACCCCTTTTCTGTTAATAGTGATAGGTATTCAGGTATTAACCCCTTTTCTGTTATTGATAGTGCTTGAAGTGAGTGAATTGTTGTTTAATGTTAATCTGGGAATATTTCACTCAAACGTGATGATTTAATCTTGGTCATACAATGTAGGTCGACTCATTATCATGCATTGTTTTTCTAACCACACTATATTTAGCAAAGTGCTCTTATAATTGTTAATGAACTGTTTTCCTGGAAGGTACCATAGTATCCCAGTTATGTTCAGCATTTAGAGTTAACTTTCTTGTCATGTCGGATTTATTGAAGGTCAATGTCATTTGATTGTCATGAATCTTTCAACCTAAAGGGATTTAAAAAATAGAAATAGTTGGAAATAATTCAAAACTGGGATCATATGTCTTCACCTAACTAATGTCTAATTTACTTGTATACAGACTTGATTTGTTTCCTCAAGGTCAAGGTCAGAGAGTAGGGTTAAAATCTGCGAAGAATTATTATTATCATTGTTGTTAATGTAGTTAACCAGTTAACAGTGCAGTGGTTTAATGCCCTACTTTATGTCCTTCAGTTAACATGTAAAGCAAGGATCAATGGTAGAAAAAATATTCTTAAAATACTTATATAGCGGTAATCGGATATCATTAACATAATATTTATATCCCACTATATATCAAGGTATTGATCAAATGATTACCCTGGAAGACCATACACTAACAATGCCCCAGGGAAATAAACAATAATTGTAAACGATCTTCGGAGAGAAGCGTATCTGTTCACCTGACGTGAATAAGTCATTTATGGTAATGGCTGACCACTGAAACATTGTTTACTCACAGATTGCGGAAACAGAAATTAATAATTAAACATGCCCAGGCATATGTAGACCACACTAGTCATAATATAAGCTTAGGGAATGTTTAATGGTTTTTGTCTCATTTCCATTTTTGAAGCTTGATTCAGAAGTTAAGAATTGGCATGAATCTGATTGGATGATAATATTTTGTGGTTGTATTAATTCTATTGATAGCCTTAGTGTATATCCCACTGAAAAGGCTATAAAGTATCAATTTATTATTTTAAATATATAGAAATATGGCTATCATTATATTTTCTATTTAACATTTATTTTTATTTTAATATTAAATTAAATTTTGTTTTTGTTTTTGTTTGATGTTCTGAATTTTATTGACAGTGCTAATGTATATTCCATCAAAAAACAATATTAATATTTAAATAAAATCCCGAATGTTTATTGTCCGTTGCTATTGCTGTAATAAAGAAAGATTACTTAGCATCTTCAAAGATTCAAACCTGAATGCTTATCAGACACTTTATAGATGGCAGCTTGTTTTGTAATTGCCATCACACACTTTATGTTAATTAACACGTACATTGGTTTCCCAATGACGAATTTTATCGTTGAGAATCTCAGGGAGAAATTATTAACCATCTTCCTGCTGGATTAAGCAAGGCAATAGCACTCTTTGGTTGCCTATAACATGGATAGGTTTAAAGGAGTTCCCACAGTCTGTGATCTTGATGTTTAAATGTAGAATAAATATATTAAAATGTATTATGCAACAAAAAGTGTTCAACTATATATGAAATGTTCGGTTAGTGTTATTCTCATAAACTTAGCGAAAGCTTTATTACCGTTAAAAAAAAATAAAGATTTTTTTTTCTTGTTTTAACTTTAAATCCATCTACATTGTGGGTGAAATTTGTCTTTATTCTCCAGTATATACAATTTTGCCTGATTCTTTTTTAATACAATCATAACATATGTTTTGTTGATGATATTAAAATAGATGTCCAGTTATCAGCACAAACAAGGTCGCAACGTATGATATATCTCTCGTATATTGATTAATGTCTCACCTTGCTGGGATGTTAGATGGTATCATCAAATATATTATCATGTAAATAATATTTATTTGAAGAATACGACACTTCTAACGCAGGAAGATATGTTGATGCGTGTCATTTCTACTAGTCTGATGACATGTCAAGTCTGCTAGTTGTCGGAACAGGACTGAATTAACAGAAATGGCTCACGTAAGAAATATTTATGAGGGTATCAACTTCATAATACACATCTGAAAATAGACAATCGTGGAAAATGTGTCAATCATTTCATCAGTTATGCCATGCGAGAACATTATTATTCTACGGATACGGAATTATTTTCTATTCTGATATTGGATTTTTTTCGCTATATTTTGATGATTTGCCAAAATGGACACACCAAGCTAAAACATGAGTTAACCATTCTCAGTTTTCAATTATATTTATCTCTGTGCATCTTTTGAATATCTTTAATATGGAATTTAAATACTCATTATATTTTCTCAAGATTATTATCAATAATAGTTTTCAATATTATTTATCTCTATGCCTGTAGAATTTATTTAATATTAAATTGAGCTACGCATAATTATTTTCTCAAGATAATATTATGAATTAGCCTAAAAGTTGCATTTAATAAAAAAAAATTACTACCACTGTTTGCTTTCTGATGTATTTCGAACATCAGGAGGCTAAGTTTCAAGACGCAACCCTCTTTTGTGGGAGACTATGCGTAATAACTGCTGCTATCCTATCGTATAGTTTTTCAACGTAATCTTTATTCAGTTGCTATGAGATTTCGGTATAATCTTCATTTCTGTCTCACTGAGATAGTGCGGCATGATGTGGGATCGCGGAATGATGCGGGGGGAATCGCGAAAGAAGGATTCCGTCGAAGGCGAGACCACCACACGCCTGGCAGGCGGAATTACACTGGTTTTGTGAGTGTTTTATAGGCCGGCCTGTGTAGTGGTTCTTCTCATGTAGTGTTTTATTATCCACGACTCATGTTTACTTCTGCTTATTCCATGTTTCAAGGGGAGGGTCAGAAAAATGGCCGCCATTACCATGGCAACCCAGGCATGTAGAATATATTTCATGCTTTGCCGACATATTCCAGCGATTCTCTTCCACCCCATTTGCTCGAATCCTATTGAGAAAGTTTGTAACAAATTTTTAGATAATCGAAAAGAGGTCGCGAAACATTACACGACTTGGCCATTAAGTCGCAGCTCACGAGAGTCTCGGCCTTTGTGGATTCCAGCCGATTTGAAATGTTTCATTCACATGAAAGTCGTTATGCTAATTTCTAATGATGATATAAATACTTAATGGGTTTTGGTGAATCGGTAGACTATTTGCCAACTTATCCACAACTAACTTTATGGCTATGTAAATGTTGTATGTAAACAGATGCCCTCTTTGTGTCAGTTTTACGAGTAGTTTTCCTGAAATATCCAGTGGTAAACTTTCTTTGTCGTCGAGTAAATCGCAGCGTTTATTATCACGTGCCCGTGTATGTGCCTATGCTGGACGTGTCTTCATAGCTGGGGGTACAGCGGCAACTGGTGTGCAGCGTTTGTTAATGTATCTATAAACATGTCTATGACAATGGATTGATTGAACTGCTGGGGGAAGTACTGTGGAGTTAAACTGATGGGAAATATCTGACATATTTAATATTTATGTATCTAATTTTCAACTGCAGCAGTCAATAAGCAATTTGATAGATGTGTATTTTAAAAGTCATTAATAATAATAACTAGGTAGACGTGCAGCTTTCTCCGTACACCAATCAATGTTAAATCCTTGTCAGAAACAGAAGTCTTAAGTGGAAAGCTGCATACCCAGGAATGGCCTTACATTAAGAAGGACTCCAGCACATATACTTTGATAAATGTATTATTGCCGACCCTGACCACACTCCATACAAGAGGCCATTTTAGCTCCGGGCAGCAAAGCTTGACCTCCCTGATGAGCTTGAGCTTCAAGCTGTAGATGGAGTCGACCATGGTGGCCACCCTGATGGCACCCACAAGGACGGTGTTCACGCTGTCCTAGAAGTCGAGCTTGGCCACCTTAATGGCACCCATGAGGCAGCGAATGGCGTCCACACTTTCCGTGCTGCACTCTTGCGTCGCTCGTAGGGGATGCTTGCTACCTTGGACACGAAGAATGCCCTTTCCTCCCTTATTTGGCGATCTTTTTTTTTCTTCTTTTTTTTCGCACACTTCTCGGCCATCACAGAGGCAT
>JAVCKZ010100234.1:0-11008 GCA_034780755.1 Lepetodrilus elevatus | reverse complement strand
TACAAATTATTATAGGAATATACTGTAAGGGATTTTACGAGCGATTCATTCCAATGCCTATTTAACATCTATAAAACGTTAGGTTGAACTTTCATCAGCCTGGTTGCCTAATGGAGTTCCAGAGTTCGAATCACGGCAATCGAATTTGTCTTTACAGATTTTAAATATTTTGAAATAATCGTTTGAAACAAACAGCAAAAATACGTTCATGCGTTATTACATTTGCCCCCGTTAATAATGCACGGTCAATGTTAATAACGCACGGGTCAATGTTAGTAACGCACGGGTCAATGCTAGTAACGCACTCCTGACAGTGTATTACGAGAAAAGAATGTTATAATTGGAGTGTACACACTGGAGGGATATATATTTCAAATACATATACAAACTGGTTTTTCACGAGGTTTAGGGTTGAACATGTTTAACCGATATATCTATGATATAATGTAATCAGCGAGGTGAAACCGAGTTATGCCTTTAATAGATCGTCTAGCATTACTCACGTTGTAGAAAGTCATCACTGCAGTCTTGATGTCATTGTAAAAGTTTGTAACCCTCATGATGAGGTTCCTAGTGGGTTTGATGAACACAGGCAGCCGAGATAGATCGATCTCTCCCAGTCTATGCATTGCCGTAGATGATGTCTTCCCGGCCGCCACAACCTGCATATCCATAATTATATTACTTGTCCGTTCACTTCCTACACACTATATAATCATGTATAAAATGGTGGGTGGTGTGGCACAATGGTAGACCGTTTGGACTTAGGAGCCAACGGTTCAAATTATGTATGCTATCTACGTCTGTCTGGATAGTGAGAATACAGATATCATCGCTGGTCTGTTAGTACCAGCCGGTGCTTTCGGGTTTCATTCTGCCCCAAACTGACAAACCGTAATATGTGAAACGATCTTGAAAGCGGCTCTAATTTCTAAACCCCAATACAAATAATAATGTATAACGAACATGATTGTAGAGCTATACACGTATTGATTGTCCGACACCCGTTCCTTCAAAGTTGCTAGTTTCCATGCGAACTGATCATGAGTTTGGTACCTTTGTTGGCAGTTCTTCCAATGCTGTTTTTAATTCTACGACAGTAGTATCAATTCCGACATCTCCTTCCACGATGACCTTAAACAGGTTGATCCCTCTATCGATTGCATCGACAACACGATTCTTTATCTTGTCGTACTTTTCAACCAACTTCGAAATACTGTCGACGTCGAATTCCTGAATGAGCAAGAATAACTGATTCCAATATCAATAGTAAATAAAATACTAAATACTAAATATATAGTCCATTTATAATTAAAGCGCATGAGTCCAAGGTAATTCTTGCTCGAAGCTCTAAGAAATAGTTTAATAAAGATAAGCTGTTGTGAATACATGACATGGCTTGATGGCTTGATAATGGTCTTGAAATAATATACAGTATAGTAGCATGCTGGTACGTAGCAATCAGAGCGTCATTTCATGATCTATGAGCAGTGTGGTGGTGATCAGCGAGAAAGGTAGATTATAAATGATAACTCTTAGTGCTCTCTTAGTGAACAGTCGTGATAACAAGGTGAACAGTCGTGATAAGGTGAAAAGTCGTGATAACAAGGTGAACAGTCGTGATAACAAGGTGAACAGTCGTGATAACAAGGTGACCAGTCGTGATAACAAGGACGATGAACAGTCGTGATAACAAGGACGATGACCAGTCGTGATAAGACGGTGAACAGTGGTGATAACAAGGTGAACAGTCGTGATAACAAGGACGATGAACAGTCGTGATAAGACGGTGAACAGTGGTGATAACAAGGTGAACAGTCGTGATAACAAGGACATGGAGGTCGGACTATCCTTCCATGAAGCTCTCTTATCCACTAAGATACCATAACGCTCTCTTTGCCGTCGCTAATAAACTGCAAAGAGAGTGCTATGGTTTCTTAGCGGATGAGAGAGCTTCGTGAAAGGACACCCAGATAAACAACCGCTCCACTGTGTATTCAACACTCATCACGCTGCCTTATGTTCATGCATGCATAGAGTTTGAATGTGACACCGAGTCTCAAATGTCCAAGGTAGCTGGGTGAGGGACAGACAGACAGACAGACAAGTTTATTTACGTATCGCTCATAGGTAGACATAAAACATAAATAAAATCATACCTATGACCAATCGCTCAGCGATTTATGAGAGACAACAAATTGCATAAACTATATTTTTAAATTATTATAGTAAGTATATAATACTCATTCTTAAACAAATAATACACAAATATACACAACAATAAACACACATTAGTTAGTATACAGAGGGTTAACAGCTCTTTTATCCGCTAAGATATCATAGCACTCTCTTAGCAGTGCATTAACTATCGGCAAAGAGAGCGTTATGGTATCTTAGTGGATAAGAGAGCTTCGAGAAACGATACCCAGGTAAGTAAATGTGACAGGGCGAACGACTGTTATATTTATTACTACCAGCTGTGTGTCTTGAACGACGGCGTTCTAACTAGTTAGGCGCAACTAAACCCGTCCTACAAGTTATCACCTCGTAATAAGTGTTTCACGACGACATCACAAGTCTTATCTTATAACCTGGACCCGATATTACAAATTCATACCCAACTCACGTTCATAAAATGCCAAGTACATTTTGAGCTTGAGCATGAAATTGTACTCAAAGGGATTCGTAATAACTTTAGGAGGCCTCTATAATGTTAATGTTATCTCTTTGCCGATAACTAATACACTGCCAACATAGCGCCATGGGCCCCTATTATCGAAACTTCTTAAGATCCTCTTAGCTTAAGAACGCGAATAGATCATGCTATAGGTATCCTTAAGATAAAATTAATAAGGTTCTTAGGCTAAGAAGATCGTACGAACGTTTCGAGAATAGGGACTTATAGTCTCTTAGCGGTTGAGATAGCTTCGTGAAAGGATATCCAGGAAAATAACATTAACACTCGTAAAAGTGTCTCACAACGACGTCACACATAATCGTCCTTCTTAAATCGGCATCTATACACTCAGGAGGTGATGCACTTTAGAAGCTCCTAATACATTTAGGAGGCCGTCGTGAAAACGGGGACCATGAGAACAGAGTACCTGCAGCAAGTTAAGGTTGTATTCAGCTTTCCCCCTGAAACACACACGTGCCAAGAACACGTCCACGTTCAAGTTGACCATCCCTAGGTGAACTCTGGCGTAAGCGTTGTCAAAGACGTTGATTTCAGCAAAACCCTCCAGCGGTTCTGAAATGTTCCACAGCAGACGTATGGTCATGGATACACTAAAACAAATGTCAACACATTAATATAATCTTAACCTCGTGACTTGTTATATCAATGTTATCCTACTTGTTGATACAAATAACACAAATACTCGGCAAAGCCTCGGACGTTGGATATGTGTGTTGTCAACTCGTAGAATAACATGGATATCAAAAGACACTCGGTAGAGATGCTTTATATACCGGATGGAAGAAACAATTGAACTTTCTTTTTTGAATTTTTTGAATTGAACTTTCTTTTTTGAATTTTTTGAATTGAATTTTTGTTTTTGAATTGGTGTTTGGAGTGGCTTTCTAGAATCGTTCACTAATATCACGACTTGTCAGTTTAGGGCAGGAGGAAACCCGCAACATATGTAGCGCTGAATGTTGTAGTAAACCTGCGATCACCGGCTGGTACTGACAAGACCAAGGATGATAACTGTATTGTCACTCTACAGATAGTTCATGCAATCAATATCGCGTCAGAAAGGTAACTTTTACGAACATTGATGCCGGTGTAGGAGCCTCAAAACACTCCCCCGCCCCAAAACACTCTAGAGTGTTCTTTCTGGGGGAGTGTTTTGGGGCTGCTACACCGGGCCCTCGTGCGGGATTTCAGAAGGACTTAAAGGACTTACGTATTTTAAAGCGCAAGTTGTTTTCCATTTGCACTCCAAATGAGGCTCCGATTTTCAGGCTTCCTAGCAGCATTTGCCAATTTACACCAGGCGCTTCCATTGCGAATTGTAACGACATGTCCATGAAACCCCTCTTGCGTCGATCATGTGCTTGTAGGTCATGCGTTGTTACATTGCCACCGTAAACAATGGAGTTGCCGGATAAACTAAATACAAACAAGGACATACAATACATACTCTGTAAGTTAGAATATACATTTGGATGTTCGAATTCCATAGTATGATCCAAACGTACGATTTACCGGTATGATATAATATATGTACTGTAAATCATGAAATTAATACGAGTAGTAATGCGAAAAATGCGACCGCCGTATTGTCGCATTTAATAGCTGCGCGTTAAAGGTAAGACCTGGAGGAAACCATGTTTGGAAACATTGCTGTTCGCATTTTATTGGTGTTGAATTCTAGAGGTCTAAAATCTAGAGGTCGCATTAAATTAGTGATGCATTATTTTCATGATTTACAGTATGTGATTATAAGACTCGGAGATGATGTAATGCTGTGGAATGAGCCATATCGTGTTTAACATAATATGGACACCATTTCACTGCTACACAATAGCAATACGAAACACTAGGCCTGTTTAGCCTCAGGAAAGCACTGTGCGTGTCTATTGGCTTATATCCATGGACCATCTTCGAAACCATGCTAGTGGCGCACAGTGAACATGCCTTATACCTTATAAAAGAGGGTCCGCAACCGTCGAAAGGAACCAATCGGTGTCGGCTTACCCTGACACACCTCCGAGGGCTGATATACCACATTCCGACGGGGTAGGCTACCACATACACGACAACAAAACAGTTAGGTGTCCTGTTAGGTGGCTCAACAAGGACTCCTAAGGCGGATGTTCAAATATAGAGCAGGACACACGAGGTCAAAGCGCATTGCCATGATTCTGCTATGATTGTGTTAGGATATTGGAACATTTCTGTTTGCTGTGATGGAATAGTGGCATAGTATCCCGGGGGTTACATGAATACAATATGTATGTATTTTTTAAATTATCAATTAATTGTGGCACAGACACGTTTTTAATGATTATCTAGAGTAAATAAAAAAGCTTGACATCAACAATTGAGGGGTGCCCATCTGTATTACCCAATGTCTTTGTATTCAGAGGCCGCCATTGCTGCTTTGGGATGAGCTTGGTATTGGAGCAAAGCTTCGTATCGGACTTTGTCATCCTCGTCATACAGGGCAGTCTTCAGCATCAGCCGTGCCGCCTGCGTATTATAAAACAATGTTACTCTCAACATGTGCATTACGAAGAAAAACATAATTAATATATTAAGGTAGTATATTTTGTGTATATTATATGTAATGCATTGTCATAGACAGATAGACGTGTTGCGCTCCACGATGTCGGCGAGTCAAAGTAATTCTCTGAAATGGTCTATGGGCCCAAATTCCATGAATATGGACTTTCATGAAACGGTGACACGGCTGATAAGTTGTTTTTAATGTGCAGTTTTGTCTGTTACTACAGAATATCAGATTCTACCAATGCTTAGTTTATTTTGCTCATTAGTATAGATATATATACCCTCGCCCCTTCTTTGTCGTAGCTACCTAGTGCATACATACATTTACAACATATATATCTACATACCCCTTCCTTGTCGTAGCTACGTAGAGCATGTATACCAGCGCGTTTGATCCACGGGGAGTTGGAGGTGTTGACGTGTGAGATGATGTACTCGTAGGACCGGTCAAGCGCGGCGTTTCCTAGACTTTCCAGCAACACCACTCGCCAGTGGTCATCTACTTCCGTCTCTAGTTCTGTCATGGTAGACCTTTTCTTACGGTAGACATACGGATCTGTTACAGATATATGATACATTGATAAAACGCACTCATTGGTCGCTAGCATGTCCGAGTCTGTAGTCTCGACTTTGAAGAGTGATTACCATGCTATTGCTTACATAAATAACAGGAAGAGACACAACATTATATGATGCACATATCAATATCTTCGCGGATTCATACAGTTTTCACATCGGTTCATACGTCGATGAACTCAAAACATATTGCAGTCAATTCTTAATTACGCCTATCTATACGTAATTGTAATAATATAAGTACTACCATGAAGACCAAGCCAAGATTCCACTTTGGCGACAATCTGATGAGCTTCGTGTTTCCTTCCGGCGTCCCAGAGTTTCCTGGCAACGGACCCAATTGTCAAAACGATCCTGTGGTGGGTTTCATCCAATTTTGGGTCATGTTCGGCGGATACCAGTTCCTGATGAAAACACATCTCTACCAGCTTCTTTGTTATGCCCTAAAATAGCAATCACTGACGTGTGAGTGTCTCTGTGTCAGAGCTTGTCTTCAGCTCCTATTTATTTCACATCCCATGATTCCAAATGAATCCGTATGTGCGCTGTGTATCACGAGAGAACATACCTGTAGTCCGTACGGTTGTAAATCGAAGTGAACTATAATGTCCTCCAATAGCATAATAAGCATGGCACAAACAAACACACACGCATACGCACGCACGCAAAAATATACACACATACATGCACACACACACACACACACACACACACACACACACACACACACACACACACATACATACATACATACATACACAGACACAAACACAGTTAAGCGTATACTAACGTCAATCGGCGGCTTTTCCATAGTGACGATGTGTACAAGAAGACGTTTGACCAGGAAGTTATCGGGTTTGGATACATTGAGGACCAACTCCAGTAGAAGCTGTTGTGTGTAGACGGAACCGAACGCGGCCAGGGCGTCAAACATGTTGTTTCTGGTTTTGATCCTGCTAGTGGTTCTAGAAAGAAAATAACCCGACTGTTGAAGTGTTCAAAATTTAATCATATGCAATATATCTTGGTACCCATTCAATGACGGCCTCCTAACTACTTTGGAGCGTCTACAGAGGTCCTACAAGTTATCACCTCGTAGTTGAGAGTAGACGGAACCGAACTCGGCCAGATCGTCAGCCATGTTGTTTCTGCTTTTGATGCTGTTTCATACAAGGATAGAAAACTAAATACTCGTCGGGCAGGCCGATCCATTTCTCCATGATATTAAAACGTGTAGGTATCCTACGGACTAGTATACATTTCATGTTTTGTTATTTATACATTTATTCTGACTACACGTTTTAAAGTTAAGTAAATTCCATCCCTGCTTTTCAAATCATATGCAAGAGATTATGGGGGAATCTAAACCAAACTAAATCAAGTTGTCACCTCGTACCAAGTGTTTTACGACGACGTCACCAGTCTTATCCCTTCCTTTTCGACACCTAACCCCCGAGGTGACAAACTGGTCCATTAGAGGAGTTCCTGAACTTAGGATGTCGTTGTGAAACGAGGTTAGTTAGCAAGATAAAATCAGATCCCGAGTTTGAGTACGTATAGATAGTGTGTGAGTTGTGCGCATGGTATGGCTCCTCACCTTACATTCGGTGACAAATATGCCACGGCAATCCTTTTGATGTCTTCATCAGGCAACTTCGCTAGACTAGTCAAAATCCCCTGAAAGCATCTGGACATCTTTTGAGATCCTGCAAAATAGGTTTCGCATGCTAACACCAAATACAAATGAGCTAATGTGTTTGTTATTAAAGCTGTAGTCAAAAGAACCGATGGTAAACACTTGATTTTAACGCCATAAGTATTAATACTTATGATGGCGCACACAAGCATATTATTACAGACAGACACACTTACTATATATATTAACACTAAACATATGGGCTGAAGAGGAGGAACATACCCGTCTCAGGTTCTTGTGCCATACAGGTTAGGTTGGACGTTATATGAGCCAATTCCGTCTTCACATCTACGTTCTTGTGTGTTCTATAGTTTACCTAATGATGTAGTTGAGCATTAGACGTGGCATATACAACACACGCTGTAGTCAAATTCTATAAAATGAAAACATCTTCAGCGAACAATTTCTACAGAATGGACACATTTTCAATGATAGTGTAGTTATACCATTCAAAATGAAAACATCTTCAATGCAAATATTCTACAGAATGTGCAATGTTCTGCGATGCAGTCAAAGTCTATAGAATAACATCTATGTAAACGTAGATGCATTGCAGTAGTTAAGTCATATTAAATAGAGCAAATGATGAAACACTCTACTAACAGTACAGTTTGTCAGCTTACTTTGTCGATATGAATAGATGCCTTGTTGGTGATGTGTAGGGGTCGTTGTGAAGGGTCAGAGGTCATGTGTCGGGTCATGAACTCTAACTTCCCTGTTGCAATGGCGGACATCTCCGGCATATCTGTAGGGCGGTGGCGTGGAACATGAATTGTTGAATATGTAGAACGTTATAAATGGTTCCCTCATTTAGGCCAATGTAAAGCATGATAAATTACATGTTCATAATTCAGTATGTTTAAGTTTGGCACATGGGCCTAAGAAACGGAGTAGGCCTATACTTCCATATTTAGGCTCAATGGCTTATTCAGCTTTAATAGAAATATACTGCCATGAATAATAATGCGATATGCATTCAAGTTGGAAGTTGATTTATTGACCTGCGTGGTACGTGTTTGCGTGTGCGTCTGTGTGGTGTGTGTGTGTGTGTGTGTGTGCGCGCGTGCGTGTGCGTGTGTGCGCGCGTGTGTGTGTGCGTGTGTGCGTGCATGTGTGTGTTTGTGTGTGTTCTGCTGTGAATTCAACTTACCAATATGAGAAAACTCATTTACTGCTTTTACAGGTCTCGTATTGCGGAAGGGATCGTACCTGTTAAAGAGAATATAGCATGTACCTAAGTTAATTGTTTCTTCTGTCATTGATTTGTGTAAGCACTGCCGTGGTAACCTACAGGTATAAATAAATAACAGTGTAAGTACAAAAGTCAATTCATGGAAAGCACATGACTTAAGGCTAACCATGTTCGAAGTCCTAACACCTGAAGACATAATTTATTTCAAGAAGAGCTCTTACAACACAAGACACATAAACACGCACACAAATACACGTGCGAACACAAACACACGCGCGCACACAAACAGGACTTCCGGTCCACATCAGCTTCTACTCTTACCCTTCCTGCACCTTATCCATGATTTTAACGTCTTCCTTGACTTCCACAGTATGGATGTTATTCAGATCTTTGTTGTAGTGCATGGTCTATATATAACAGACAACACAACGAATAGTTATAAAGTGGATGAGTCGAACAATAGCATATATCCTGGCTGGACACTTCCACTTGAAGCACTTCGGATGTCCTAGTGTATTTTTTAGCAGTCCTAGTCCTACTAACAGGACATTTAACCTTTTTTTTGCTGTTATTATTATGGTCTTAGTAGTCGACAGTCGTTGTTGTTGTTATTGTGTTCGCCCTTTGCATTGGTGTTTAACGTGGTGTGGAGGAGGAGGAGGCGAAGATCGAGGTGGAGGCGGAGGAAGAGAAGGGGGAAGAGGAGGATACATATAATGGGGAAGAGGAGGATGAATAGAAGGGGAAGAGAAGGAAGATAAGGAGAGGACGGGTAGGAGGAAGAAGAGAAGGCAGACGACGAGGAAGAAGAATAAGAGGAGGAATAGAAGGAGGAAGATAAGAAATATAAGGAGAGGACGAGGAGGAAGAAGATAAGGAGGATAAGAAGGAAACTAAGGATATGAAGAAGAGGAGGAAGAGAAGGACAAGGAGTAGGACTAGGAGGAGGAAGAGGAATATCAGGAGCAGGAGGAATAGAGGAAACATAATCTTGAAAGCGGCTCTAAAGCCTAGTGACAACAAAATAAATAAAACATAAAATAGCGGGAACAGACCTTCGTATAGTGTGTGGTCGCTGGTTTGATGGGATGACTATCTCGGTCACGGACCTTGGTGAACACGTGACCAGTGTCTGTCGGACGCACCGTGTAGGACGAGTTATGTTTTCCTGTTAACGACATAATATAATAATACGTATGTTTTTCAATTTATTGTGTCATGAATTTCAGTTGAAAAATCATGTGTGTGTCTGTCTGTGTGTGTGTGTGTGTGTGTGTGTGTGTGTGTGTGTGTGTGTGTGCGTGCGTGTGTGTGTGTGTGTGTGTGTGTGTGTGTGTGTGTTCTAGATATGCAGGCCGATATTGTTATTTGTTTTAGGTACATAAATTATGTGTTTATACATGTACATGCTATTATGATATTTCCAAATTACCTTCGTGGCCAAATTCTGAGGCCCGGTAATTCCAACTGTTTCCGTCTCTTACCGACTTGGTCTGAAATAATAATAGAATTGCAAATGCGTACGTTGATGATGAAGATGGTATTTAAGAAAACCTATTATCATTATTATTAATAGTAGTAGCAATATTATTGTTATTAGTATTACTATTATTATTATTACTACTACTACTACTACTACTACTATTACTATTACTACTACTACTAATAATTATTATTATATTAGTAATACAAATAATGGTAACTGGTGGAATTAAATTACGCCGATACCTCGGAATGGTGATGTAGTTTGGCGGAAAACAAAGCTGCCAGGCCTTTTTTAACAATGACCACCTCGGCATCGTCGTCTTCAGCGTGGTATACGTTGGCGATCTCACCGTGGGAAGTGATCACGAAGGAGAACCTGGAGAGTGTAGAGTTAAAAGTTCAGAGTTTCATTAAGTTGCCACCATCCCGATGATAATACATATATTAATCAATGTGGTTATAAAAAGATATAGAGCAAAATAATGCAAGTTGCAAATGCTGACAGTGCACACCAGAACCATTACAAAGAGGGATACCATCTTAATTTCTTTCAGACCAGGTGTACAAAGCAGTGTGTCATATAAATATCGATTAGGGAAACACATACATTTGTTAGCGATGTATTTCTTTCTAACAGTGTCAAAGTACAGACATCTAAATAAATAATGAAATTCATCAGCTAATATTCATAAGTCATATTTGCTCTAAGGCTAGCATACGACACGCCGTAGCCATGCCGTAGGGCGATTCATGGCGACCATACGTCGGGCGTACGGTGGCCTTGCGTTTGCCGTGCTGCTGCCCTAGGGTTCCATGAATTACA
>JAVCKZ010100223.1:0-11009 GCA_034780755.1 Lepetodrilus elevatus | reverse complement strand
TATAAAATAATTGTTATGTTATTAATGTATATAAATAAACAGTCCATTTATAAAGCTAACTACATGAATGCATGTTCCAAACAACTACAATTATTGTCCCGGGCAATGGATCAGTGTATTCTCATGTCAACTCCCTGAGGAGTATACGACCCAAACAGACCGCTTCATGCGCTAGAATGTTAACTTTAACAATTCCATCTCATTCTACCGGGTACCCATTTTACAGCTGGGTGGATAGGAGAAGTGTGGATACAAATATGTTGCTCAATAGTGCTACACTATGGTACGAGTTAGGCGCGAACCCGGGACTTGTGTAAAACGCGACAGAGAGATTAAGTAATACTAGTATTGCCAGTTTACCTGGATCTACCGCACACCTGAGATCTACTGCACACCTGAGATCTACCGCACACCTGAGATCTACCGCACACCTGAGATCATTCATTACTCTGAGCATGGCAGTCTCAGTACTATGAAATGGTCTGTACACTGACTGGAATTTGTCGAGGATGCGTGAAGTTGGAAGAAGTTATGTAGGCTGAAACAAGCATTTAATTCCCGCAGCGACGTTAAACTCCACATTCACTCACTCACTGACAGTCTTTTCAACCAGCTGTTAAATAAAATAGAGATTAGACACAAAGTATGAACTTTTTTTAAACATTGGAATTCAGGTTATCCTTTTTGATTAGTGGACGCACAACAGATTGATTACACTTCTAATAACAAATAATTATATAAAAAAATAAAGTGTGGCCATCGTACAAAGTGCATGACTTCCTTCAGCTGAAGCAAGCGTACATGTAGCCTATTTATAATCGTAATTCCGTAAAGTAAATGCACTATGTAACTAAGAATTACCACTTGAAACACAAATCAACTGCCTACATACTGTAGATCTACTGGGATAGACCACGGTGGATAGACCGTATCTGTCATCTGATACCAGTATGCCTACTAAATTGCAGCACTTCATGTTGGACCCTCGATCTCCATAGTGTAGTGAACCTAACAGTGAAAACACAACACAAACACGCACTCACTCACTCAGAGAGGATATATATATATAAACGTATATATATATATAAATAGAGAGAGAGGGAGAGAGAGAGGGAGAGGGAGAGAGAGAGAGAGAGAGAGAGAGAGAGAGATAGAGAGAGAGAGAGAGACAGGCAGGCAGGCAGGCAGGCAGACAGAAAAACACAGTGATTGTCAGAACGTTTCCATCATAATATTGTTGAATACGTCCGTAAAATGTTTCTCACTAGTATATATCTGTGCACAGCCCGGGACATTTAGATGGTTTCACTGTGGTCATATTCAATAACAATAATAACAACAGTGTAATTTAAATATAAACTTGGACATGTTCACAATATCCTGTGAATACTGAATAAGATTTTATTATATTGATTCAAAATGTCTCTCAAAAGTACAATCGAGAAATGCGTAATGTTTGACTTCTTTACCAGCCGTACCATTTCGTACCAGTCCGTGTCACTCGTAGATATCCGTTAGGTCCGTCCGAGTGGTACGAAGTGGTGATCGACGAACCCCTGGGATTTATTTTGATCTAGTTCGTCTACAGAATATTTGGTTAAAAAGGTGATTCAAACTAATGGGTTTCGATATGCATTTTGAACCGTACTTGTCTACACTCCCTACCTTGTAACCTATTATATGTCCTATGGGTGTGTGACCCAAAATAAAACATTCTATATCTGTGACATACTTATAATTATCACATTGAACTTGTTGGCAACTGTAGTAAGCCCTACTGGGCATGGCATGTCTGAACACAGAAGTATGAACACATAGTGGACCTAAACGTAGGTATGTCCACCACACTCGTTTGTTCTATAACCAGACAAACAGACACACCTTCTACATGTATATATACTGTAGTGTCTTCACATTTTACATTTTACATTTTACAATGTTTTATAAATTCTTGTATTTTTATATATCCATGTGACACTTATAATAAAATATTTCTTTCTGTCTGTCTGTCTGTCTGTCTTCATGTTTGTGTGGTAGCAGGTGCCCCGGGGTAGTAATCCTGCTCAGGTGCCCCGGGGTGGTAATCCTGCTCAGTCCTTGTATTGGTGATCACGAGGTGGCGGGAATTGTGTCTGTTACAGTTCTAAGAAAACGGTGGCATTGTGATCATGAAGATATATACACCATGATAACCAAACAACTATCACTAGGTACCAAAACAATTATTATGATTTAAATGGGATGCCTCAAGCCCATGCATATAATTTATTTGATTGCAGTAGTATAAATACACCGACCCTTCGACGTCATTTATAAGTATCATATACTCCCACAAGTATAATTGATGATTATAGTCAAACGAATGCATTTTAATTTTTTTTTCTAATTTACCCCTACAGGCAAAAAATAAGCAACCAAACGTGGTTGGCTACTTACTCCCGGTATAGTTCATTGACACGGGAATACGAGCCTGAACATATATAATAGTAGGCTACATTTAATTTGATTTGTTTATATACTTTTTTTTAGTAATTAATTACCAGGTACTTGGTCCTTATAAATACCAATACAATTGTCAATATTGAGATGTTATCTTGACTAATTTGTTCGAGATAAATAACTAGAACATTCACCGGCAATATCGTGTAACGGTAAGCGATTAATTATAACCACGTTCATTGAAAACACTTGTAGAATACTATTGTAGATGAAATATGGTATTATAGATGACATATGGTTGATTGGTTGAATTGGTATTTAGATCTGCTACCGAGATGTTTTCATTCATATCACGGCTAGCATGTTTTGTATACCCGTTGGGCCTGCTTGAACGACCAGATTTACATCTGCTGTTGGTACTAGCTCGTGGAGTATCCTGCCGCAGTTAGAATTGGGGGTACCTTCTCAAATGCATTAATAACTGTTACCGAGCAGACCAATCTTTGCGTTACCTATTGTTGAATGCTGAACGTCAAGCAGGAGAACGATATTTTATATTAGCTTAAACATGTACATTGAAATTGACCAAGAATGTCATGGGATAGGTTAAGAGCAATGTAACTTATGAGTCCCGCTCCTTATAGAATGCAAGGTATATACTAGATGCCATAGCATAGAGGGAACAACAATTAGGCCTATATGCAACGGTATGTCTTTGCATGCATGGTATAGATCTACATGTATAATGCAACTGGAGCTTGCGATGGCACATGTGAAACATAGAATCTGTTTTATAACAATAGGGGCCCACATACAATAGTGATATTTCCAGAAAGTGGCCCAGTTTGTGCTAATTTGTGCTGATAGTTAATACAAATTTATGAAAAGAAAAATAGTATGTGTATAGGCTACTTATGTGTGTACTATGTGTAGCTTATGTGTATATCTGTGCTTTACTGTAGCAGTCGACGAGTCTGGTTTGAGGATGCTCATGGTGTCATGTCCCCACCATATACTTTTAGTAGTACTTTCCGTATGCCAATGTCTTCATTTAGACTCTGAACATAAACCGCACTTTCATACAATCAGGCACCCCCACAAACCATGGTCATTATGACTACTTAACACTATACAGGGGCGGATCCAGACTTTCAGGTTAGGGGGGGCTCAAAGTGTATTTTAGAGGGGGCTCATAATTTCACCATAATACAAAATACATCTTTATTGAACAACATTGTCCAATTCTAGGGGGTGCGGAAGCCGGGTGAGCCCTCCTTAAATCCGCCCCTGCTATATTAAGGAGACTAATAGTCTGGGATTCGAGGATGCCAATCAGGTTGTTTTCTGTACCTTTTCAATGCACATATGCTATATACCGCGGTATTGTCTTGTAGGTCGTGTAGGCCAAGGCTACATAGTCTATTTTACTCGCAAACTTTGCGAAGGTAGGATATTATGCTGAAGTAATATAATTCCCCAGTTGAAATTCAACTTGACATATCTTTCATGGTAAACTGCATAACATTGGATTATTCATATTATACAACGATGCAGGTTATGTGCATCATTATGCAACAAGTGCAGACACATTCTGTTAGAGGAGGTTGAATATGAATAATGCGTAGACAGCCTACCCGACGATCTATGTGGATGAGATTATTATTTGTTCAGATATTTCTGCTTGACGAACCGTCACGCTCGCATACTTGTTAAAAACATATTAGTAAAAACGCCCCACCATTATCAGATTAGTTTTTACCTACAGGCCATACCTTTGTTTGAAAATTCTTCCCACCACTTTCAAAACTTAAAATAATCCGATCTTAAAAGTATCAACATCGATATAGCTAAGATAACTAAATAAAGAACTATTAAAATCGAGACATAATGGGAAATTTTGATAATCTGAATGAACATTGAAAGAGAGGTTTGGACAAATGCCACTGCAGTGCTAATGTAGACGACGGCGGTTGTCTCCCTTTGTGGTATGTACCTGTAATCGCGTTGGGCTCAGACAGGTGAAATTCCCTACCTGTGTGACCTATAATGTGATCTAGTGTCGCACGTTCGGTTCTGTCATGAAACATCGGTCCTATTGAACAACTTGGATACATTCGAGCATATTTGACAGGAATTTTGGATAAGACCGACATATTCCTTCATCTAGACAGTGACTGCTAGTCGCGGGACACTGGGCGACACCTCTGTCAACTGATATTCAACACAACATGGCGGACCCCGTTTAGTTGCATAGGATACATTTTGGGGCGACATAAATAGGAAGATCTGGATATGTTTCAATAATGTCGAGGTTTCGAAATGTGAAATGGACACGGTGTATAGAAAGTTGGTCTTCTCGGAGTGGATGATTAAAACATGGAAGCGCATTTGACGCGAAGATCTGGAAATAAGGTAAGATAAGCCTATAGGCTAGGCCTATACTGGTATCTGGGTATCACTGTCAATGTAAATATAGAGTAGCCATGTTCGTATTAGAAGCACCCCAACAAACTAGAGTCCTTCACACCATATCGAGTGGACAATATGATAAATTAGTCTCAAACGGTACCAATGAGTATTTAAACAGATCAAGTACTACTCATATAGGCCAATACTTATGGTGTAGGCATATATCGATATACAGGACATTTATCTTCATATTCCTTGATCATGTTTATTATCTAAGAATAGATTTAGCCTATGTGCTCTAAACGTTAATATGGTTAATACCCTGATTCTCTTGGACAATGAACTTAGATTTAGTAGTAGTACGTACAGTTCTACTTGTTGTTAGGTCGATTTGGGTATGTTTTTATTAGTATTTATGTAGTTAGATTGAGTTGGGTAGGCCTATATGTTTTATACCATTTATTTGCATACCTAGATTGGTTGTACAATCATTATACTGTATGTGAGTTATGGATAAATATTTACTTATATTAATAATTGTACTGCATTGTGTTTCTAAGGCATGCATGTATACCATTTATGTATACATATTGTCATTGCATGTAGTTTTATAAACTTGCTTAACAGTAGCTACTAGCTATCACACTTTTTGGTTCAGTATAATATAAATACACACATCTTCAATGTAGACCAATAGCATCTTATAAACTTTCTTAACTATCATAACTTTTGGTTCAGTATAATATAAATACACACGTCTTCAAAGTAGACCAATAACATCTTATAAACTTGCTTAACTATCACAACTTTTGGTTCAGTATAATATAAATACACACATCTTGATTTAAACAATATTTATTCTCATGAAAGAAAATACACACAAGACATTTAACAATACAATATTTAGAATAATATACACAAATCATTAGAGGAGATTGACAAACAGGATGATAACATCCTATATTAATGTCGTCCCACAAATCTTCCATGTAGACATCTTACAAATTAAATACAGTTCATAAAATATTAATTGACTCATGGCATAATGTAGACCATTAACACTTGCCATGAATATTAGAAACTTATAGTAAATATCAGAACATAAAGGTATAGTAGTGTGTACTAGTATAGCACCTATACAGTAGTCATTGTACCTATGCAAGGTAGATCTCTATCTCAGTAATTAATTAGCAATGGATGTGTACTGTCTGCACAGTAGCCAGGTGCGTTGTAATTAGTCTACAGGTGTCGGGCAATTCACCAGGGGTGTGATAATTAACCAGGTTGACCCACCAACCATGATAGCTAGTCACGCCTCAGTGATCAGGAATGCTGATATTTCCGGAATTGCCTTGGGAACCAATTTCTAAATCTGTGTCTTTGGGTCAGTAAACAGGAGCAACTCCTTCCACTTCTATGTTAAGGCGTATCAGAGAAATACCTGTGTTTCCGGTAACCAGACCAATCCTATTAAAAGTGTGCAACCCTAAATATTTTTTTTCAAGAATTACATTTGTTTTTAGGATCATGATGCTGACAAGTTGATCCTTGTCTTTGAACAAAAGTTGACATGCTCCACTTTTACATTGGATCATGTTAATGGTGAAATGATTGGTTATACATGTTAGAAATGTCTCAGAATCATAGTTGTTATTGAATGTACCAAATGTCTTTTAATACTGTTTGACAAAAACAAAATAAAATATTGACAAGAAATGCCTACCCTGATTACTAGTAATGTTTTTTTTTCTACTTACCCTAGTTCTAATTATCCAAGTTTCCCAAAACACATTTATTATTTAATTTGGCCTAATCAAATTCAGCCATTACTCACATTGTGGTCAAATCTTGCCTAGAGCAACATTTGATCAACTTTATGGTTTTCTTGAACTTTTAGTTAAATAGCCTGAAAACTGTAAGAATATAGTGTATTTCCTATTTATTATTATAATTTGTACGGTAGTTGGTAGTCAAATTTTCAAACACTGCTTTAAAGTACATTGTATAATTTAAATTATAACTTTATCACATTATTTTGGACGAACTGGATTCAAGACATAAATAACAAGCACGTTGATCATAGTAATTATTTGATGTATATTGATGGATATTCAGCCTTTAAATATGTGACCGGCTTATAATATAATAAATTCCTGTTTTTCGAATCGACCCTATATTTAATTAAAGCAATAATTTAATATCTATGTCATCATACTATTTCTTATTGTAACTGATTGTATAGTGTAACATTTCTCAAAGTATATGTTGAAGTAAGTACAAGTATTTTGTGACTGTGAGTATGAGCATGATGAATTCACACCATAGCAAGGTTTACCTAGTTGAAGGAATTTAATTTCATGAGTATACATACGGTATATGTGAAATACCATATTAACAACATTCTTCATATTCATGACCATTGGGTAATCTTCTACACATCACTGGCTGATCCTGGGGCTTCTGTCTGGCTCCAAGTTTTCCTGTACATTTATATTTTGACAATTCTCCAACTTTTAGGGATGAGGTTGGCTTTTGTGCATGATCTTGAGCTTGCCTTGCCCTTGAGGCCCACCTCACCGTTCTGAAAAGTCACATCTGTCCCTGCCCATGAAAAACTTGGACATTCATTCATATATTTTTCTTGTGATGCTATATGCGTATATGGCATTCATTATAACTATTCACATCTTGGACTATCCAATCTCAGAGGATGAAAGTAAATAGTTTAAATATAAATTATTTTGATTGGTATTATTTGTAAATGAAAGGAGCCACTGAAATTATTTATCTTGTTCCCCAGTAATTTAGACTTGCTTATCTGCTTAAATATGGGCGATATTTTGAATCTGAGTATTTGGGTGAGAACAAGTAAATTTAATAGTGTAACTTTAAATTGATATACTGATATTATGGTGACATTTATGCTCTGTAGCATGTACATGTATGTCATCATATATGTACCCATATGTCATCATGTATGCTATCATGGTCCGATGATGTTGTCACATCTGGATGAAGACTTACTGCTGCAGAGTTTAAGCAACAAATCACAGAATGGTCTGTCATGGTATGTGGAATTGTATACCGTATCTGTCAGATCTGCATAGCTGGAGACAGGAAACAGGCAGGTAACTAACTATTGAAGGCTGAGATCCATGCGTAGATGCTCTTTTCTGGAATGTTTAAGAGATTTCTATGCTCTTTGTGAAATGTCTTTAGTTACAGCAAGTCTTTGCAACATGTATACAGTGACTCATATTGTTGTATCATGACACACATGATCTAATTGTGCCATCTGAAATAATACTGTCTCCGTGTGACATGTCATAAAATATGGTATTTCTTTGAGATGTCATGACATGCAATATTTACTTTACTTTGAAATGTAATGAGACATAATATCTCATTGTAACATGTCATGATACACTATTACCTATTTGTAATATGCTAATTATTACCGGGTATGAGACACAATACCTCATTGTGAACTGTCATGAGATATGTACCTCATTGTGACATGTTTTGATACCTCTTTGTAATATGTGACACACTATCTCATGGAATGATATTTTATAAGACACAATACCTCATTGTGATGCTATGAAGTACATACAATACCATTACCTCATCATGAAATACTATGAGACACAATACCTTATTGTAATATGTTATGAATATGATTCTATCTCATAGTGATATTTCATGAGACACTACTTCATTGTGATGCTATAGATGTACTAAGAAAACAATACCTCATCATATGCTATGAGACATAATACCTCATAGTGACAGGACAACATGTATCTCCTTCCTTGTGTGTCTACCTTTAAGTTTTATGTACAATAACCAGATAACCAGATAACTCATAATGACATGTCCGCATAAAATATCTCTGTATGGCATGTCTATTAACCCTCTCCATGCTGGAGGCAACCGGAAATACCCTAAAGAGCAAGTTCTTGCTTGTGTTAAATCCAGCAGGGATAGGGTTATTTACATGTGCATGTACCATATTTCTATTATGTGATGTCACAACCCATGTCTCTATGTGATGTCACAACCCATGTCTCTATATGTGATGTCACAACCCATGTCTCTATGCACAGGGTTAGAACTTAACTTTAAAAAAAACAAAAAAAAACTTAACTTTCAAATGTACTTGCCCGAATAACACTAGGAAAAATGGATCAGGCCGCAGGGTTAGTGGAAACTTAGATAACCCTGTCTGACTGATGTCATAACCCATGCCTCTATGTGATGTCACAACATACAATAACATATAAATCAGTGAAAGTGTAGTACTAGCTACTTGGTATACATTCAGCTATACTCTACCTGTATAAGTACTAGTGCTACAATTGTTCAAGTATCAGTGTTACCGTATTACTGAAACGTTTGCTGGCCAAATGGAATACTATACTATAATATAATATACCACAGAGACATGTGAAGATACTTAAGTACCAGAAATAAATGTATATCACATGCCTGCCAGCCATTCATTCCATTTGTTACAGTTATGATAATTGGTCACTTACCTTTACAAGACCTCAATATAATTAATAGTACAGGTAGTATGCGTCTAACATGTCTAATGGATGTTATTGCTAAGTATTTCTCGCTGCATTCTGAAACATGGGTACTTCTTCGGTCAACGGTGGGTCATCCACTTTTCAGACTTGTTTCTCCTCACGGCCTTGGGCCAGGTACCTACTCCACTTGTCATGCGGTGATATAAGTGAAATAATATTGAAACAGGTAGTGAACATGGTAAAATGGTCGCAGACAAAATAAACACTTGACAGTTTTAGGTTGTCCTTGGGACTGGGGTTGTGTATGTTTTACGTTTTCTGTCATTTCACAGTTCGTATAAAAATGTCATAACAAATAGTTAGTCATATTTTTCTGATAGCTGGTTGGTAGAAACTATTAAAACTTTGCATACTCAGCTGATAATCTATTATTAGCAGTACATCACTCACATCTACCGGTACATAAATAGTACTTGTAACTAACTACACATGGCTGTATTTAATCGTCATAGTAAATTAACCCGGAGGGTATTTTTTAAATTGTAATATTTCAGTCTATTTATAATTAGAAACATCAATTTGAGATTCAGGAAGACTTATCTATTTTCTGCAAACATTGCAATATCGAACTCTTTATAATATCATGATAATGATTGAAAACCTTGTCCTATAGTATAGTTAAAATTTAATTGCAAAGGAACAAAAACCAACTTTAAAATATTTCAATTTTGTGTACATCAGTGTATTTCTATTGATTTTGCTAATTTGTGAATCTACAGAATTTGTGTTTTCATCCAGATTGACACAAATCAAATTAACAACTTATATTAGTACTAATATTCAATCGAATATAATAATAATAAATACATTACTGAACATCAAAATGTAGCATTTAGATAATCCTCATTCTCAGTTTCAGAAATATGTTTTGTAATATACAAAAAAAATATACACTGTACACTGCTGTAGTTCATAATAAATTGCGCCCCAAGATTATTATTATATTTTCTTTTAAAGTACGATTTTGTGCGCAACTCTAAAGTTTTGTTCCCAACTCCCCATACTAGTATATGAAACCTGAACTTGAGCATGAAATCATCCAGGTAGGTTTTGTATTCTCAGGGCCGAGTAGAGAGTGTTTGTTGTGTTGAGTTAATCATTCATCTATAATCTCCTGATACGGTGGAATGATATGGATGTGTTTACTGTATAGTGCTCACTAATCAATCTCAGTATAATCATGATATAGTACTCAATACAATCTTCGCCCATACATCAATACCAGATATTGACTATAAGCATTGCCATTGGTGTATACTCTCCCTGAACCAATCACATTAGCTGATCTTTCCAGCATCTCCCAGTGCCTTCAACATGTAGAAGGTTAATTATTTCTGGAGCTACCAGCTAGTTACCTCGGTTCCTTTTGTTTAAATTTTTATCTTTTTAGGGTGTTTTTTTTTCAACACATAGAAGGTTAAAGGTATAATATCACAGTTGATAGAACTGTATTTATAATGGATAAACAAATTTTGATCTGAGACTAATTACACTTGATTTATCCACCCAAAAGTTGTTATTTACTGATGTACTTAGTCCCCAGTACTCGATAGTTATCAAAATATTAAT
>JAVCKZ010100212.1:0-11009 GCA_034780755.1 Lepetodrilus elevatus | reverse complement strand
ACTACTACAACAGAAGCAACTACTACATCTACTACTACTACTATTATTACTACTACTACTACTACTACCACTACCATTACCACTACCACTACCACTACCACTACAGAAACAACTACAGCTACTACTACTACTACTACTACTACTACTACTACTACTACTACTACTATTTTAACACGAAACTTCTAATACTACTACTACTAATAATAATAATACAATATTACTATATTTAATGAAACATTCCGGCAGAGGCGGAACGCATTAGACCAACCAAAACGATGCTATTGTATATTAGTAACAAATTACAATAACATTACTGATTTTCTAGTACTATACATATACTATTACTATCATGTACCACCCAATGTTTTGTATGGAATTGAAAAAAGTACTGCAAAGAGCCTCTAAAGTGATACCTCAAAAACAAAAATACTTGAAACGTGTTTGTGTCTCCAACCTCGATAAATTCGCACCTCGAAAATGTCCTGGTATACGGTATTTGATAGAGAGGAGGATAGGAGGAATATCAGAATATACAGCAGGCGTGGATGTTGAGACCTACTGTAGCATATTTTATTTTGCGGATATATATTCTCCAATAAAGTAATGTCTACTACATGACGGAAATATTGCAGAAAATACTTCGTCTGTACTCTCAGCACCGTAGTCAAATAACAGGTGTTCAACATCACTTTTTAAATCAGATTTATAATGTTATTTGGGCGCGTAGCTGTGTGCACTTCACTTTGATAGTGACATCGTAATGAATTAGGTTCAATAAACAAACACTTATGCATGTTCTTAATTACGATAAATCATAAGTTCTTAACTTACGTGGCAGGATAGTTGAGGTTTTGATAGATAACACCTTAGCATGGGCCTTGTTTGAAATCAAGTCAGCCCTTAAAGCGCATATTCGATGTTTGTTTGGTCCCCCCGCTACACAGCAAACAACTAATACCTTTGGCGCTAATCTTTTCCATGCCAACCAGTCCGGTTTTAAAACAATTCCGTTGTCGACAAACCTTTTCCCCGCCTTGGTGCTAATTTGATCAATATCTGTACAGACGTTTCCACTGGGTCCAGCGACTGCCGTGCTACCGGACGATGTAGGAACATTGATCATATACCCAATTACCCACAGTAAACACCACTCCTGACGAGAGACTGCACAAATTGTCACTTTCTATTTTTATGTGTGCTGTTTGTTCCGAAAGTATACAAAATGAAATTAACTTCCAGTATTTGTCTTTGTTCTTCAAAACTCAATCAAGAAACGTTTTGAGAATGACAGCTGAAATACTTCATATTGGTGAATTTAAGTACAACGACCGACTACTGTGAGGAATAGTTGTGAGAAAGTATAGGATCCTTGAGTGAATATCTCTGCAGATAATCATTGTTTCTCTGCCACGTCTGGATGAGGTAATGTCACCCATTGCTCGTTGATGAACTGTTAATCTCACGTTGCACTGTTTGAGACATTGTTAACATACAAGAAGTGGTTAAATGGACTTACAAGTTTATCTCTATGTTAGAATCATCATAAGAAGTCTCCAAAAAGCAAAATATTCTTTCCTGCTAAATAAAACATACACGATTGTACATTGTGTCCATAGTTAACACACAAATCTGCCAAATACCTTTGTCATATGTATTTATACTTGATACACGACAGTATTGTTCTCAATTTACCACATTATTCTGAAAGACTGTGATTGGATTATTAATATTTCATATTTTGATTTCATAGACTGAAATCTGTCTAGAACTAATCTAGATGAACCCCAGCGCAGTCGTGAACATTATGACAAGGTGTTGATTTTGACATCGTGCCAAATTAAAGATTACCGATGAGGTTCAGTTAGAGAGAATTCCATTTAGAATGTATTCCGAGCGGCCTTCGTACCATATCCAGCACTACATCACGTCAGTACAGTGCTATCCTAATCTGGTATAATAGTACGTACAAAGGACAGTACTATCATAATCTGGTATTAATAGTACGTACAAAGGACAGAGTAATAACGATTGGGAATATATATATATAGAAATATTTCTATCTATCATCGAACACAATTACACTGTTTCATCTTAGTAGGTAGCATACCGTATTATTACTATTCTACAGACGATAAATGTTTATGACAATCATCTCTATTATGACTTGGTCCTACACAACTATAAGAGGTCCTGCACACGAAAGTATCTAGTTCTAGGTCTTATCTTCGTGTTACATATATCGGTGTGCGGTCAAGGAACATATTAGTTCAATTATATAATTATTCTTGGAAGTTAATTATTTTCAAGTTACAGTTATTCGTTAGTAAATAAATGAAATCAGTTTAGCGAAAACAGATATAATTATATACGGTGGCACTAAATTGTATAACTGTATTCATACCCGCTGTCAAAATATTTGTGGACATCTTTTAGAGCTACTCCCTAGGACTTCATTTATCGAATATCATTTAAAATAGTTCTTCAATTAAAAATGCAAACATATTTATTAATAAATACAGTATATATACTTGGAACTATTTTTATGTGATACCTAGACTATCACATTCGTATTGATATATTAGGCTACTGAATGTATTACGCGTTGGCAAAAGTAATTTAAGCTGGGCAGTTTTGCAACTCGTTTAAGAAATTCAATGATACATGTAACATGAACACACATACGAGATCCTCTATTTATGAATCGATTAAAAATAATGTTTTATTGTTAGTAAGTGTACTGTTTATAGTCTATATTCGTCTCCTTGAGGGCTCGCTGGTATTCTGACGTACCACGTATACCGTTGTCCTGCAGAATTTCTTCAAATACTAGTACATGTTTTAGAAATCAATATTATTTTCTGAATGTAGAGATGTCGTGAAGCATCATGCATGTTCCAGGTAAATAATTATTTCGAGCATGCGTTACAATTCTAGCTTTCCGAATATTGTCGTTATTCAAAGTGCCATGTCGTATCACCAACGTCCCTCTTGCATGTCTACGAATCTAATTAACATCAGATTAAAAACCTTTTGAAATTCTTCTTGCGGATGTCCAAATATGTGAGGTTCAGTTTTGGATCTGCTTTTAATTAGATTGCCGGTGCTTTCGATTCATAACGAAATCAATGAAATAGTGTTCTTATGCGGCAGCTTGAGGACAACTGAAACCCTGACTGAAGGTGTTCCACGTGAACCGCACACAGTACAACCCTGACAGCCAAAATGGGTGTCCTGTTCCAGGATCATAACAGGATCAGTCAGGATCGTGGAAGGACACCTTCATCTCGGGTGTCCTGGTTTGTGTTTAAGTGTCCTGACCTAGATTCCTAACAGGACACATAACTTTGTTTTACTCCTTCCAGCTCTTAACACCAGCCACATCCAGTGATCGTCATACAGCTAGCGACAATGTCACCGCGGCCCGTTCTCCAAAAATAAAGCCATTCTGTAGATGAATCAGAACATTAGTAGGTGTCAGGATAACGTTTCTCTGGTTGTGAAGTAGATCTCCTACGTCCCCAGTCCGTCCCACCTACGAGTACCATCCAGACACGTCATCCGGCCGGACAAACCAGACTCTAATTAATTCAGTGTTGGATGTTACTCCCAATACCGCGATGACTTACAACTTGCATCTCCATTGTTGCCCATCATCAAAGACGTCGACGTAGATCCATTCCTTTCTTCAGGGTATCAATAGCCGTGCGACATATCTGTCTGTTAATAATTCTGTGAATATGGAGTATCCTCCCTTAGGAATACTAATAAGCACCATTGGAAGATTGGAGCGTAATTATGTAGGCGTATATTATTTGGGCTAGACTTTAAACGAATAGACTTCAGTTTAAAATTGCTTTACTCAGGGAAATTCACAGGTATCCTAATGCTAATTGATGAGAAGTGTGGACATTTAAGCTAAATGTTTAATGTTTAATGTTTTAGTTGCGTCATAATTTAACGATAAGTGAAATACGTTTGAACATCAATGAGGGAAGTATAAATAGATTATCATAAAACTACCGGTAATGTCGTATACTAAAATAGTATTTATTATAAGTATATTTTTTGTTACAAAAAATATATAATAAATACATCACGTTCTAGAGAGATATTGTATATCCATACGTTCGATATTCTTTCCGACAACTTGATGATACAGCAGCTATGAATATCTCTGGTAACTTTGATAATAATTGGGATGGATGATTATTGTGTACTGTAGTCTGTCCTTGTAATGAATATGTGATACTCATATGATTTACCATAATAATATTCGCATGTCAGTAAGTCTATGGTTAGTTTCAGTTTATTTACTAACATACCATCTAAAAACAATAGAAAGTTTTAAATTGATTACTAAGCATTCGTACTACCAATCGTCGAATGGTAACAATTGTGGACGTTTTAATAGTTTCGTCTTTTAACATACTTTTATTTGGCTGTATTTAAGTGAAGGGTCAGTTAAATAACACTTCTTCTCCCATGTGTGCTGACATTATTAACTACGAAGTCGCTGATTCATTAAAATCCTTTCCTAACAATTCAGCAATCTCTTAAATCCTCTAAACGAAAGTAAATCGAATAAAACTGCCACATGCAAAGACGCACATATTCCTATTCCGGGGCGATTATTCAATTTGTGAGTGGAGCATCAAATCATCAATAATGGTGGGTGAAATCTATGGGAGCTCAATTACATTAACAAGGGACGACAGGTGTCATGGCCCTAGCCCACGGGACTTGGGATGGCTCAAACAAGGACTCGCGTTAAATGGGGGACGGTGCCCCAATCTTAAGCAAGTGTATCCATGAACGACTCCGGACGAAGAAGAATATCAGATTAAGAACGATTACTTTAGTAGGAGAACATTCTTGTGGTTATTTCATTGAATGATTAGCTGTTTCAATTTGAGAAAGGCGGAAGGTCTGACTGTTGTTCCGTGAACAAATAAAGATCACGTTATTATCTTCAAGACGTGGGCTGGATGTCGTATTGGCATACGTATTGTAGTGTTAGATGAGAATGTCAACTAGTAGACAGTAATGATGGCGTGTCATATTATTCGTAACTCTCCAATGACGCCAGCTGTCGCCAGACATTGAGAAGGAAACATGTAGTACTACTTAGTGCAAGTGCAGGCTATATTTAGATGTAACTCTTCAACAACGTTATACTGGCCACGATTTCTCGAAACAAACTCGAGTTTGAGATTTTTGTCAGCTGAGATTTCTCCAATTGACTCAAGTGCTGTAACATGAGTAAAATCTCAGCTGGGTTTGAGTTTTAACAGTACTTGAGTCAATGGGATAAATCTCAGATAAGCAAAATCTCAAACTCCAAGCATAAATAGCGAATGTAGACATGTAAGATACATATATGTTAGCGTACATTTATCTCTAAGTTACTATCTCAATAATGTCACCTACCGTGTTCATGGCGTGAAAGTAAGCAACTGGCATGAGTGCTATACATATGATTGTGCTGAATCGTATGGATGGAATAGTTTTTACCTGAGATTATGTTTATTGTCACAAACATTGTTTTCGTGTCCACCTGTCACAATCAGAGAACTTATTTCAAATTAAATCTCTCAAGAACTTCCGGTACAATGTCTAATTGAAGTCCGTGATAATTTCAGATAACACTACTTTTATGTAAATCTGATCATGCTAGCGAAACAGCCTTCACGTGGCCACGAAAATAAGTTAATAAATAATTCCCCCAACAACATTTTACGACAGAATTCACAATTTGCGTGGCCGTTAAAATGTCAAAATCAGGAGAAACCTAATCAAGAAATATAATTATGTTGATTTCTCTACGGTAATTATGGGGGAAAAAGCTCGTTTTTTTCCACCATTGAGGATAAAAATCAATACATTTCAGCGAAAACACATGGAATTGTATGTGCATACTAAGAAACCTCTAGTTTCTAGTCAGATATGTTAACCATTGTCCTTTAAAAATAAAACTTAATTGATATCGGGCAATCCTTGAGCTGTGTATAATTCATCACAATTATTCGCACAATGGTAGAATGGTCCATTATTCAGTGTTCGCGACGGCCATGACATAGTTCTAGAAGGTCCGTCTTCGTTTCTGAGGTCGACCTGCCAACAGACTTGGATGGATAGACTGTACTATTTAGCTTAAGTCATATACATTTAGTATCATAGTTCTATATCCTGTGGCAAGAGGCTTTAATTCCTCAACTTACCGCTATATTTGGTATGATGACGTTGTCATAATGACGTCACAGCAAGGTGCCAGCAAGATTCAAACAAGGTGCCAGCAAGATTCAAACAGCAAGATTCAAACAGTAGTCATCAACCATTGGTTGTCAAGGATTGTTCCACCAGTCGCACGCTATCCTACAGGGTATTCAACGCAACCTTTGACTTTGACGTTAGCTATAGCAGCACCAGAATTCCTTTGAGGAAATAAAGTTATATGTAATTTCTGATGGCATACAATGACCAAATTAGTGACGGAACTCTAATTGAACTGACTCCCCGTTTTAGCACTCCTACTTGGCTTATGGCGCTTATCAGAATGTGGGCTATCCGAGCTGTGTGGGGCACCTCTTTGATGCAGAACCCCTGGATTGATGAAGGGAATCGGTCGATATTATACATGTATACAGATGCTGATATAACTGTAGCTTGACGTCCGAGTGCATGTACGCAATAATGCGTGCGTTTGTATGTGTTTTTTATTTAATAAATGTATTAAACATTAACCACTTTATTTTGGGTACATTTCAGGAATAGTAATTTTATTGTAAAATGTTCAAATTGTTTTTAAAGGATGAAAATAAATCATTTCAGATTTAAATTCAAATAGATATGCTCATTTGGACTATAATGCTTGGGACGCGAATGTTCGCCGCATTTCTGAATGCTGTATTTCTTCAACGTGCACCAGCTCTGTAGCTATGAGCAGTCTCTTAATAAGCAATTATTGAACAGATGCTATGGGTTTCAGTTAGAACATTCTCTCGAAAGCCGACACCAAAAGTCATTGCCATAAATTAATTCCGAATATGGTGAATTACGTTTACGATTCTGTGGGGAGCGATCAGCATGCTACGCACTATATAAGGAGAACTGGAAACGACTTGATTAAGATTTATCGTATGTCTCATAATGCGCATATATAGGGATGTGGAATGTGATTAGTTCTTAGTTCATCACAGATATTACCCGGGTTAATTGCTGGTGTAAATTCCCGTGTTCAGAAGCGCTAACTGTTTCAGGCAATATTTACCAATCGTCGAATGCTACCGTTAGTGATGAGTTAACAGTGTTACCATTTAAACTGACCATTTCGTTTTAAAGCTTGGAAATTGTTCTCCTTTTTAACCTTCTCCCTGCTGAATAAAATCAAAGTGTTCCATTTCTGCATGTGATCGGCCACTTAAGTCGCCTTCAGCAGGGAGAGGGTTACATTGGCCAACAAGATGAAGATCTTGTTTTAGTCAGATCCGAAACTAAAATAGTTGACCAATCTAAGACGTTGGTAATTGTTCGGTATAGATATAATCGTCAATAATATATGATTAATAATGAGCTAAAGTAACTGAAATTTATAATACAGTTATTAAATACATTAAAATATTATAATATCTAAAGGTCTTCATCTAATATTATGAAAGTATATTCATGTAGACTTGTAGCAATGACCTAGCTGTTGGGCGGTGACCTAAACCTCGGGGCTATCTATTTCGGGTTCGAGCCTGGTAATTTGGCTATGCTGTAGATATACCAGAACCATTAAAGTAGTACGGATTGACGTGCGTGGTAACCTCGTCTATCCTCTACAAGAACGAGGCTCGTCTGTCCTATACAGGAACGAGACTGTATCTGTAACGACCGTGTTGTAGGTCTATGTAAACTAGATGTCTTTTTGGAACTTGGTGAACTTCATAGTGATATTGATCAGAGACGGTCGTGACATGCATGTCATGCCACTCCCCGGGTAAATTTCATCTGCTACATGAAATACGGGAATTTACTAATAAAGCAATTAGCATGCGGCAGGCCTACCAGATTATGTAAGCCAATGCCAATGAACACACCCTATAATAAGACCGTGCGATGTATGATCAAAACATGATGGGCTATATTAGTTTGGACTAGTTATTTAATCACAATGCAATCAAAGTTCATAAAAACTATTTTTAAATAATACACCAATCCAATTATATGGATTTTGGATACAGCTTAATTAAAAAGAACTATGATGTAATGGCACAGTGGTACACACGTATGAGATTGGAATGTTGTTTAAAATATTCCTCGAACAGAAGATCGCCAGCATAACTTATAAAAAGCATTCGTCGGGGAGCATATGCAAAAGTTATCACTATTATGTAGGTCTGTGGTAATTAATAACACGTTAAATACTTCAATTTATTTCAGTATCTGACCAAGAAGAGAAAGGTTATACCTCTTCAGTACATTTACATTCACTATATACATATAAAATATGATACACTAGAAAGTTAAATATCGGTAATTACAATATTTGAGACTAGTTGCATGTTATATGAACACAAGCCATGTTACAAGTGCTCAAAGTTAAATATCTCCGTATGTACAATATCTGAGTGTATTCAAATTGTGAAGACACGCCACGCAAGAGCTAGTAGTACCAGCATAGGTATTAGGACGGGGATGTTACTACATGCAATGGATCTCCATGTACAAGCTGTAGATAATGACTGGGCGGTCTCGGAGTCTACCAGACAAAGTGAGTTTCTCTGTTCTCTATCACTTTCCACTTGTGATCAGCCTCATGAATATTCATCGGCATGTCCCACGTGACCGTAATTAGTGCGCATGGACTAAATTTGAAAGTGCCTCACTGACACTGAATCTACATAGCAGGGGACCTAGCAGTTATAAATATTCAACATATGTTCTTACATGGCAATTATAGTAATTAGAGTATTATAGCAAGTAACATTCTATTGTTCCTATGAAGTACAATAGCCTATCTGCTTTCAGTGCCAACAGAATTGGCTATATAACATTATGCTATGTACAGTTCGATACAGTAGCAATTTCTTCTGAAGTTGACGTTTTGAAACCTGAATCCTATATTAGTGTTATTTTATCGTGGGGTCTTATTTTTAGTTTTGCATTCAGAATGTAATGACGTATTTCAAAAGAGTTCATATTACAAGTAACACTATATAAATGTTTTGTATTTTCACAATGTATTTTCCCAAAAACCATTAGCAACGCGCCTGTATCTAATTCGACCCCGATGAACAGGCTTGCCCTGTTGTAGTTATTTTCTGATGAAAACACAGAGGAAATAAGCGATGACGCCTTCGCCGCTTTATATTGGCAGGAAATTGTATATTTGTAATTACCCTTTCTAAAAAGTGTAATAAGTTATATTACATTTGACACTATCGCAAAAACTCTAAATGACAATGTATTGATTACCAGACAGGCCGCCCCCGGTAGACAGTACACACATTTAGAATTTCCATGTATTTATTAAATTTCCGACACTTTTCTCTTTCCGGACGTAGGCATGTTTCGCAGAAAGTGCATACAAGACGAGACATTAGCTAGGCGGATTTTCATGTACGTGCCTCAATATGTTAAAAATCAAAACATTCTTCAACAGCGATGAACATTGATTACCATCGGCGTTTTTACACTGGCTGCGCCATGTTTATAATACTAATGTAGCCGCATTCATATTGAATATGAACCATCACGACGTTCTGTAACTAAACCTCTCCAGAGGCCGACTCTGAGCTAATGCAGTTATCGGCAGGGGTACGCCCTAGGAATTTCTCCACAACCGACCGCATAGTCCGTACGATTAAATCGATACATTTTATACAAAATGGAAAATGTTATCTTTTCATACATTATGGAAGAGGGGTTTGTTTACTTTGATAAAGTACTGCCATAACTTTCACCAACGAGGTGAACTGGTGACAAGTGAGAGGTTCTTAATGCAGATAGTTCATATAGCTGATGTCCATATGTGAGCCTTGCATGCATTTCTGTATGATGGTTTTCCTATGGTATGGTTCTGACAATTGAATATTACCAGCCGCAAGGTGTTCGTTCACTGTATGACTATCCAGTCAAATGCTGAAAAACGGTACTGGCATACCGCAACCAAAATCAGACTGCGTACAGTTAGATCCACACTCTCGCCAATGGAACCATTACGTGACATGGGTCGCCATTGGAGCCACCACGGCCCGTCGGTAGAGTGCACGGCTAATATAGCAAGAATCGATAGTTAAATGCATGGATGGTAGAATGTTTCATAGGAGATTAGTTTACGATATTGATGAAGTCCTCGACTACATGGAGGCCACGGTCAACAATACCGTCGTCACAAAGCATGTACATCCGGTCTGTGTATACGGTACATGAGTAGGCCTAATATAGGACTAAGCTATATAATACTAGGCTTTGTCATGTATATATAGATAATAATAATAATAATAATAATAATAATAACAAAAACAACAATAATAATAATTATAAATAATAATAAAATAATAATAATAAAAATTGCATTAATATAGCACATCATTAACAATAGTGTTTGTGTGCATACACATCTATTAAGAAGATAAAAGAAAGAAAAAGCTATTATAAGATAAAATACATTCTAAAGAATATGTGTATATTAAAGGGGTCTTTAACAGCTTTGAGACTATTCTCCTATTTCAGTAATTCTCACTCATTGAATGTCCCATCTCTATTTCCCATGGAATCGGTGTATCTGGTGTATACATGTTTCTCTATATTTACAATTATTTATAGCTTCACCACCACCTCTTTCTCATTCTCTCGCCCTCTCTCTCCTCCCTCTCTCGCTCTATATTTCTCTTCCTTCCCCTCTCTCTTTCTCTCTCTTTCCCCATCTCTCCCTCCCTCCCTCCCCTCTTAGTCCAGCGGCTTATGGTCTAAATTGTGCACTTTGAGTTAAAAGCATGAAACTTGGCAGATATGTTCTTCACCCC
>JAVCKZ010100201.1:0-11010 GCA_034780755.1 Lepetodrilus elevatus | reverse complement strand
GTTTGTGACGTGACAGTGGATTTTTGCGCATTTAGATTTTTGACCAGTTTATGTCACCGGATATTGTGTCTACTTGCAACTCCTATATGCCTAAAATTCATTTTCACACTATTTCACACTAACCCCCCAATTTATTCCGAAAGTTCTTAGAGTGGCTTTGTAGTAAATCAGTTTGTTAATACAGGTTAGAATGTCAACGCCACACATATTCTAGCTGAATATGTTCATTGAGGAAAGTAGCATTACCGTCACTATTGCAAGAACTTGTATGAATTACATGTACTTCCAATCATTAAATTAGATAATAGCATCCAACATTAAATTTAAAACCCTTATCACTGATATGACAATAGGATTTCACCCAAGACAAACATCCTCAGAACCATACAAATGCCAGTTGCCATTCATCCATGGCGGTTTTGGAGATCGGGGCCCCTATTCTCAAAACTTCTTTAGTTAAGAACGTTCTTAGGCTAAGAGTCGTCGCCTATGGGTGAGATATTCCCGCCGCGACGTTAAACATTAATTCAATCAATCAATCTTAGGCTAAGAAAATCAAGAATAGGGCCCCTGTTTTCTAAATTTGTATCTTGATGACCTAAGCATTGTGCTAAAGTGTGCTGTACGAGTGAGTGAGTGAATATGGAGTTTAACGTCGCTGCGGGAATCTTTCACCCATTTGCTGTACGATGAACTAGGTTTATGCTGGGACCACCACATTCCCATGTTAAGAAATAAGAACGTTCCTGGCGAGAATACACATGCAGCACTTGCCCACCTTCACTCGGACATGACAATTTTCCTCAAATCCACAGATTTCCAGAGGTCTATTTATTTGTATTTGGCTTAGCCCTCAAGAACCTGGGCTTGTTCTGCCGAAATCACAAATCACAAAGTCTGGTGGTTGCAATTCCTAAGCTGCTTGTCAAATCATACATCTTATATGAAAGCTGTGTTCTGAATGGCTCCAACAATGAGGCATGTGGTAGCGCAATGGTCACGTTGAGCCAGAGGTTCTAGGTTCAAATTCCACCAAAGTTATCTTTCTGACACAATATTGATTGAATGCGATGTTTGTACCGTGATAATGCACTTATCATCCTTGGTCTGTCAGTACCATTTGGTGTTCGCAACAGTGCTATAGATGTTGAGGGTTTTCTCCTGCCCTAAACTAACGAACAGTGATACAAGTGAAAGAATCTTGAAAGCAGTCTTAACCCCATTTTAAAAAACAAGCAAAAACCATAATACTTTGGTAACAATGTATTCATACCTAGCAATGTACAGAGATTATACATCAATAAGTTAAGTACACAACTAGTGAATTCATATTGGGACAGTAACTTGGAATAAATGGTAAGCTAAAACAAAACAAAAATCCAAAACTTTCTCAAGAATAATACTTTGAGATTCATCTCCCAGAAATTTAGGAACATTTTTAACGAGTTCTTCACAGACATCTCAAAGATCCGTGAGCTTGTTCGATTCCAGAGCTTTCTTCATTATCTGGTGCACAACACAGCAAACGTATCGGTGCTAGCAGATCTCCACCATTCACATTTGACTGATAATACTTCACGGGAGTCGCTGATGTCGCGCACAATACTAAAGTCAAGCAGTGGGTCCAAAGGCAATGTATAGGGCCCAAAGGCAATTCATTAATCATACTTCATTCACAAAGTCTGTGTTGCAAGTGGCGACGTTCATGTTGTGACTAGACTTTCCACGATGCCTCTCACCTCCTGTAGATGTACAGTCTGTATGGGAATATCTGAACTCTGTGTGGAGATCCTGTGTTCTATCTGACCGTTTCTCTGATGGCCGTACTCAAACTTAATTCGGAGTTCGCCGATCCGTGACCGTGGCAATATGTCGGGAATCCACTCGATAATAAATGGCGTTGGCTCTTTATTTTCACCACATGACGGACCTAGAAATATGAACAAGTATAATTGTCAAAAGATAGGTAAAACCCCTCCGACACGAATTAGTAAAAATACTGTTACCGTACCACTGTAAAACAGTGAAATAAAAAAATACAAGCACATATTAATTCTGTTATTCTTAGGAATGTGTGTATTTTGCCTGCATAATTTGACTTGATATTAAACTTTTCAGGTGCTTTTTCAAATACCCTTTACTGATCTGGTTCACTGTATTGTCTCTTATTTTACTATGAGATGCCTGTATCTCTTAAATAAAATACAGAGACAAGTCATCGGGCATGTGACGTGCTAGTACAATGTCTGCATTTCTCCACCAACTCACCAACTTTGAGAAATGTCTTCAGTTCGAACGGCCTGATGGGAGTTTGTGTTTTCCCCTTGAACTCGTCCACACTCTCCACCTGCACCTTGGGAATCTCGTAAAGGTCAAATGTTCCGTCGCGGTTCTCCACAAAGTTCCGCGTTACCTCCAATGTCATCTAAAACAAAATGTCAACATAGTCAAACGAAAGAATATATATGTAACATCAGCAAAGAGATAAATACTTTTCGTTATTCCATATGAAGCTTTTACTATCTCAACAGAAATAACATTATTATTATTATCTTAGCTGGTCAGGTGATAGAACAGGTGGCATTCATTTCAAAACATTTTTTTAAACATCTCACTCCAGTAGATTACAACTACATGTATATTTAAATAAATGAATATTGATACATTAAACTAGCAGCTGTGCATCCCATAATACATCGACAGCTGAAATCTGTCTGTTATGATGAGAAGTTTTGATTGATTGAATTAATGTTTAACGTCGCGGCGGGAATATCTCACCCATAGGCGACGACTTGTGATAGCATTACTCCAATTTCAATCCTGCAGCGACGTAAAGCTACCCATACACGGTCAATAATAATGGCAATAATATTGTCAATACTGGATAGCGAGTGATATTGAAGGACAATTTTGACGTTCGCAGTGCTGTTGGTCACCAACAAAAATGTCGTCAATAATAATGTATCAATATTATTGTCATTCATATATATTGTGTATGGGCTGCTTTAATCTCCATATTCACTTACTCCAATTTCAATTACCCAACCACTGATACACATGCTTGATGTTGACCTGTACCTGACCTATAATAATAACAGACAGTAATTACAAAGGAATGAAGGACAAACCTCGGTCGTGTCAAAGATCTGTTTCACGTGGAGTATGTTTGTGATGTGCCAGGTGTACTTTGTGAAGGTGCCGAGGGGGAGAGCATCTTTCCTCACGAACCCTGTTGTGTAGTTGGGGAGACGTTTTTTGCGACTGCCTGCTGAGATCCGCTGTTGCAAGCAGTCGAAGAAGACTTGGGGAGCATGGAACACAAGTGGATCTGGATTACCTGAAATACAGTGAAACAAAGCAATGAAAAATACTAATAGGCCTGAATGAGTTTTTAGGTGAATTGTCTCCCTTGATGTGCAAGGTAAAATATGGATTGTCTCCCCTGATAATGATAATCTTTTTTATTTTTGTAAACAAATAAATAAAATTAAGTATTCTATCTCTCTCTCACACACACACACACTAATGCACACATTTACTTAAATGCACTTCCAGTTTTATCATGGCATGGTAATTTACACTATTGACTTGTGACATATAATTAATGTTAAGATATCAATGATATCATATAGAAAGCAAGTATTACCATCAAATTGGTAGTGCATTGTTTGGTTGATCCGCTCGGTGACACTCGCTAACCACTGATGCCAAGTGATGATGGTTTGAGTTTCATCCAAAAATGGAGTCGGGACTGAAAATAAAATATGACACATTTCTGAGTCAGGTTTACTAGTCAAACTCACAGCAACAGTATGACTCTTGTAGGGCAACATTCTGTGGGTGAATAAAAATCAGAGTGTTCTATTTCTGCATGTCATTGGGCAAGTTATCTCGCCTTCAGCAGGGAGAGGGCTTCGAGGGCTTCGAAGGCTTCGAGGGCTTCGTAGTGGGAATCTTTCACAATGAGGTCATTCTGTGGAACAAGGGCCTGGATTTTCTCATACCTGGTTTCTTTGGCGTGGTGACAACACTTTTGACGGAAGGTGTGACTTGCTGTTTGGTGGGACTTGATGTTTTCTTGGGGCCGAGAGTCCCTTCCTGTAGTGTCAGCAGGGCGCTGCTAGCCTGAGCTGTAAACACAGAAACATTAGTCGCAGATAACACAGGTGTGCATCTCGTTAACTAAAACATGTTTCTTCAATTAACAGGCCTCAAAGTTACAATTTTTTCCAAGGAGCCAAAAACACTTAAAATAAGTGAAATATTGGTTGCCAAATGCAAAATTAGGTCACCATGGCTCCCAAATTAGTCTCTAAATTGAGGCCCGATTAAACTTTCAAATAAATGAGAAGAAATTTGAGTAGATCATGTACGAGTTAGCATGCTTGTCACAATAACATTAGAAGTATTTCTCCCTTCATACGGTGCGATTGCATAAAATCTACAGATCAACCATAGCAATGGTTTTTCAATGGACGTGGAACAGACTGACATCGACAACACCCAGAAATGGATTCAAACTCAGGAGGTGACGTTAACAGTCCTCACCAAGGGTGTCGTCTTTCTTCTTCTTCTTGGCCGATGTCGGCATCAGTATATCCTCGGTTACGATGACCTCCAGAGTGCTGGGGTCAGTGGTCAGAGTTGACCCATCGGCTGCCTGGTAGATTGTCAGCACCTGACGCTCACTGACCGATACGTTGGACGTCACAGTTGACACTGAAATGGGAAATAACATTAATGAATAATTTTGAAAACAATTCACATTAATGGGTCACGAGTTAGAAATATGGACAATCTGAGGATATCTATCATCACACTGTATTCCCATTTATAAAACTATCTTTAGAAGAAATATATCTTGTATTTTTATCGGTTAATATATGTATCATAACTGAATGTTTACAATGGCAGAAGTAGACATACAAGCATTGTCCAGGTTTATGTAGTGTTCAAATTCCTCCGTAAGCTTCTCATCACTAGCGAACGCACATATACATGCATAGAAGTGGACGCATCGCTTCATAGCATCTTCTTTCGCAGAACCTGGTCGGAAATTCTGAAACAAGTAAGAATCCATTGTCATCATTGTAATAGTTATTACCACTTCTTGTCAATACACCTTGGTACCCGGGGTTACATGGTTACATTAACCTAAAATCGACAACCATCTACTACTAGCAACAGGAAGATGCATGTGTGACTTTTGAATATCGTTATACTGACTTTAAACACTTATTTGTTGGAGTTGTCAAAAAAATATATCAGACCTTTCCAACAAAGATATGTTTGTATCATAACTGTAATGAAAACAACTATTATCAATTCGGTCACAATGTAATATATTAATTTCATAATGATGTTCAGAATTTCTGTCGTAGAATAGCTGATTGTGAACAAGCACGACCTTGATCAAGTCGACGTACAAATCTGGAATCCTACCTTGAATATCTTACAACTACACTGAAACTTGTGATCTGGTGCCAACCGATTCCGAGACGTTTCAAAGAAGGCGAAATGCAGGAAGCCTAGGGGCTGCTTAGGGTTTGGTTTACACTTGACAACCATAATGTTCTTGGTGACCCTCTGAACTAGCGGGCCGGTGGTCTCAGTAGCCAGGAGCCAAATTGCTTGCTTCGTTTCATTCGAGACTTGAAGTGAATTCAGCACGGAATTCTTGAGAGTGAGCGGCTGAGCCTCGGAGTTGCACTCGATGGCCGCCTTGATGTGCGGACACGGCTGATCTTGCTGGGCGCTGACCTGACTGGTGTTCCGACTGCAAGTGTCAACGTAACATCTCGCGGCCTGAGCCAGGACCGAGGGGTCGACAAGTGTCGCCGGGTTTCCGTCCAGATCCTGCACCAGGGGCAGCTGCACAAATCCTCGGTAATCGGGGCCTCGGTCTCGCAGTCGTACAGAGAATACCTGCACGGTCGAACCAGTGATTATTTTCACAGCATCTGCACTGTGTCCACGCTTCCGCTCCTTCTCTTTGAACACAACGTCACATGCTTTGTTTTTACAGCTGATTCCTCTCGTACCGTTGTATGTCCCACATTTCGGACATTTGCGAACTCCGCGTAAAGTAGGTTTTCCAAGATCTTCAAACAATAATTTTATTTTCTCTTGAGATGCCATATTGTGAGTGGATGTACCTGTAATTAAAATGAACATGTAGTTTTCATCTCTAATGAATAATATTATGATTATTATAATATTAGCTGTAATAGTGCAGTTTATTGTTGATCTTAGCAACTGATATATAAATGCAATCGTTGGCTCCGAAGTCCAACGTTCTACCACTGCGCTACAAATGAACAAACCTTTAGGTAAATATATGTTGTTACCATAAAATGTCAACCATTATTGTGTGGGGTTCTATTGTACATCTTTAATAATTAAACGAAGTTTACAATTTTCAGGCTGCAGTAGGATCAGCTTTCACCAGAAAATAAAAATGCTTCAGTGTCTCTTGGCCCTATTAATTTTATCGCCGGGCAGTGATTACGGTGTGCCCCCGGTTTGCCCACTTCTTTAAAACAACAAAAGCAATGAACCGAAGAACAATAGGGGCATTAGTGTATAGTCTGTACCTTAGACGTCAGTTACATCAGGAATAAGCATTGAGGGAACAACCTAGTGTTTGACGGGTTCAAGTTTAGAGTTAAAAACAATAAGGGTGAAGCTGTAAAGCTGGATGTCAATGTCAATGGCAATTATAATTATAAAACGGTTTTTGAATATACCGACGCTGTATCACACCTTGTTCACTTGTAATTCAATTATTTCTGTGACTGATTTTATGTTGTATTTAGTATTTTAGCAAAACAATTATATTGTTTGTTATCAAGTACCTGAATTAAAAAACAGACTATAGCAAATATCCTTAATCCTCTGTTGTTACTGTTATAAGAAAGTGGGCAAACCGGGTGGTCACCGTGATTACTCACTTCACCTCAGCTCAGCATAATCACTGCCCAGCGATAAATATGGCCAACAATGTCTCAAGAAAATGATTCGCTTGCATACAAAAAAATGTGACTGTACGGCAGGATATTTCCACTTTATAGTCTGTCCACTTAATTCAAGTTCTTAGCAGGATAGTGGCTAATTAGTTGATTTAGAAGTAATAATTCACCCACTTGAGAGAGAAAAACTACAGGAAAATGTATGCCTTCTTATTATAAGTCTTATAGACATTTATATATTCACCAAAGATACTCTAAATAATAGTTTTGATAACCCATCCAAACGTCCACGGCTCATGAACACTGATATTCCATTATTGATGTAAAACAGCGTTCGTAAGATTGGCAGTGAACATTGTGAAAGAACTATATCTAAATAAAAAAGTATCATCAATCTGGACAACATAACAGTATTAATACAATAGAAACAGTTTTGAGATATAAAACGTAGCCATAATAAACGATCGTCAGACTTGTTGACATAAACGATTTTCGAATAAAATCTACAGACAGCTTTCTGCCCTAGAGACGCGATCGAAGGCGCCAAAATCGTTGTACACAAACAAGGGATACTAAATTCACGATACGAGACAGTTTAATGCTAAACCAGTTACTCACACAATGCAATCGATTGCAAATTAAAAGGAAATGCCCTGTGAATGCTTCAGATAGCGAAATATTATTCGGAAGACAAATTTATTGTAATCGGTGGCCATATTGGCTCCTTCCTCGAAGAAATGAAATGACGTCCTATACGATTGGTCAGATATGAGCACATGATATGAAGTCTTCATTGATTGGTCTAAATTAATACAAGGGGCCTACTCAAAATCATAACTTCCAATTGTGTATAGAATATAGGCCTAATCAAGATACCAATATTATGTTTTGTTACACAACTGACGTATATCAATGCATACAAATCTGCAGCTACCCCATAAACAAAACAAAAACGTGGCTGTTGATATAATTAGACTAATTATCTAAACTACTTTTTTTATATTATATATTTTTTTGTAATATCTTTCTACAGTACTCGCTAAAAAACAATTTGTGAAAAAGAAATCTACAAAAATAATGGTATGTTATATTGCCAATGACACCAGTGGTCTGTTCTAATCATAACATTTCTCTCTCCTAAAAGTAGACTGACCGACTTTTTCCCCACAGGCCGCCCTTTTTTTGTGAACAAATTATTATAGGACAGACAGAGGGAATCTGCACATAAATCCAACGAAAATCACATACCCGGTAGTAGGTGTAATTAATGATGGGGAAAAAATAATTTACTCAAAATAGCTCATATGAATCCCGGTCTAGACTTCATGATCTGGTGATGAAATACTTGAAGTGGGTAAGTAGTAGATGTGTGCATTATGGTGCACATGCATGTGTAGGCCTATGTATGTGTATACTGTGTAGGCCTACATAGGCCATAATTATGTAGCCTAATTAGATTTCAATTTGAAAGTGGCGAGATCCAGATTAATATTTGACTACCTACTCATAAAAGCGTATATATTTTCTGTACATTTTATTTGTCATCTAGAAATGTATAGTATACTAGTACTAGAAATGTATGATATAATAGGCCTACCAAACAGTTACTTGGTATGCATATCATGATATAATTACCCAGGTACCGTATATATAGTCTAGATATTATTATTCATGTCATACCATGGTGTTTGATGGGTTCAGTATTGTGTGTGTGTGTGTGTGTGTGTGTGTGGAGTGGACTGTGAAGTAGGCTACACACATATATATATATAGGCCTGCAGCTACATGGAAACATTATTTTGTGAATATAAAACTGGTGACATTTGCTAGTTTCTTGCAATATAACTTATAAGGCATGCACAAATCACTGAATGTTTTGGTTTAAAAAAAAGCAACCAAATATATTTGTGAAAGATACTGGTTCGGCACCTATTATTGTCCAGGACCTATTATCGCCCCCACCCTGCTGTAGCACGTCTGCATTGGTCATTGTTTGGGGTTACTAACTTACAGTATACAGTAGACCTCGCATATACCGGCCTTGGATAAACCGGACACTCACCTATAACGGACTGAATCTGAATTCCCGGTTCTGTTTAACGCGAATATGTATAATGGACTTTGCATATAATGGACAGTCCCAATGAGTACGTTATATGCAAGGTCTACTGCACTAGACTAGTGTCTATGGTGGTGTTCCATTAACAGTCTTGGACAAGCCAGAACGTCCAGGACATGAATGGAATACAGGACAGGTGTGTCCAGGACGCGCCCAATGTGTCCACACTGAAGAGGTGGTGTAGCCAGTTCAGCAGCAAATTTATGACCTCACAAACTACAACAGTATTTGTCTCGGCCCTCTACTTCCTGTGAATGGATTGCACAGGCTCCTCCATTCGTTCACGGTCTGGACACGTCTGTCCAGAATGTGTCTCTTTGACTGTGAATGGAACAACTACAGTGCTGAAGTTGGGGTCCATGACATGCCACCCGCATTATAATACCTGCGTTACATCAACGAATATAATTGCAGAGAAAAAAAAGATTTTTTATTTATTTTAAATGGGGTCCACGTTGGAGCCTGCGTTGTATCCGAATCCGCGGTGCATCGAAGGGCGTCATATCGAGGGAGCACTGTATGTCTACAGGTTTCCTTGTAACATAAACTACATGAGCATATATTGAGCAGCATTAGTGAAGTAATCCTGAATAATTCAAAAGCTAAACAAAGTTGAGGAGAGGAGTAGAAACAGTTATATACAAATAATTTATTCAGTATCAAACATGTCTTGCATACAGTAACATGTGAAAATAATGATTTCATCCTCAATATTCAGACAAGAAATAAACGTCTTTCTTACTGGATGCCAATAAATGTACATGTACATACAAAAAATGTGAACATAGTATTCAAGGCTGATGTGAGCGGTTATGGAGCTTAACATCGCTGTGGGAATCTTTCAGCCATTTGCGATGAATTCAACCAAGAACCAGGATGAATATGGTACGGTATAATACTAGTACACACAAAAACGATGTACTAACTTCTCATTAAGAAACATAGGATGTTTGTCATGATTTGTATTACAAAATAGAGAATAATGTTCCCTATTGATCTTGGTCATTAAATTTTATCAATAATAAAATAAACACACAGGTAAAAAAAAACACACACACACGCATACAAAAATAATGTATAAGTTGTTGGAAAGCTAAAATCTTATGCTATTATAAAATAGAAAAACATATAATCTGGTTGTAAATTTACCACTGAGGTTTGGTGGATCAAGAACTTTCATATTAGGAAATAAAGTACTGCTTTCCATGTTCTGATTGTGTAATAGGTTTAGCCGTGAACAAGTATTCACTAATAGTCAAGTACAAGACTATGTAGTACTACAGCACATGGAAGAGCAGGTGTGCATTCAAAGACACAAAGCCGCTTAGCTAAACTGGTTCCCTGTCCCATGTACGGTTCATAAGACTCTTGAGACAGTGGCTAGTTTGGTAAGCCGCTTGCAAGCGCTTGTGTCATTGAACGCACCCCTGATATTATTTCTTCTCATGCATAATGAAATCCTCAAGTATGGCCAAAACACTAGACGTCATCTTGCTTTGTAATCATCATCAACTGCTTGATGCAACCTGGGCGGCACATTTGATCTTCATGGAAAGAATGTTAGAAAGCAGACATTTGTAATGTCTGGTTATGAAATTACTGTTGCCACGTAAAATCTGGTGCACATGGGCGTCTGCATTGAGCTTGTGTCAGTGTTTATAGATGCAGACGCAAGTGCTCGTGTGCGCCAAAATCTGTGTTCAATCTGCGCTCGGAGTATCATATGGCACTTTCAAAATGTCAGCGCTCATAGATGTCGTCATTTTGTTCGAATAGGGAAAGGCAGCTGATTAGCTATTCAATAAATCTCGACGCAACGCAAGCGCAACGCAAACACAGGTTGGCACACACTAGCGTCTGGCGTCTTCAGACGCCGGGCTCCTGCGTCAAATATCAAACTCGTTTGATACCTGCGTACAACGC
>JAVCKZ010100190.1:0-11010 GCA_034780755.1 Lepetodrilus elevatus | reverse complement strand
CAAGCGCAATTAGTCTCAGATCGAAATTCGTTTGTCCATTATCCAGGTCAATCAACTGTGATATTATGCCTTTAAGAGTACATGTGATTATTATTAGACCATGGTTTCTGAAGGTTCTCTCTCTGCAAGCACATTGCCACAGGATGGCTTAAAAACTTTGGACAATTGCATTAAATCTCAATTTGCCCACTCTTTTCCCAAGATACCTCGGGTGTTTTGTTGTTTCCAGATGTTTTTGCTATGTTTGAGAAGGTCAGTATTGCAGATTCGGTAGAATATTCAAAGATCCTATAGGCGATAATATCCAACATCCTCATCAACTTCGATGTCCTAACGTTCTAACCTTAATAAGATTACCCAGGAACCCAGTGTCAATGTTCGCGAAAGCTACCTTGATGACACGATCACGATAAAATATAATGTCTGTACCGTAGCAGTTCAGTTATCATCCTCGGGCTGTCGGTACCAATTGATGCTCACAGGTCTACTGCAACATGGATGTTGCAGGTTTCCTCATGCCCTAAAATGACAATGAAATAATCTTGAAAACGCCTCTTTTTAATTTAAAAAGAATGTTAATTGATACGATTAACCTGGCCTATACAATCACAAAGACATGAATTAAGATGCCATAAATACAGTGAATAATTATTCATAGAAGCATGACATGCTTACACACTTTTACACTTAAGACTTGGTGGCCTAAGAGTAGTATAGATACAGTACATTGTAAACATTGGTAGCCATTAATCTCTTCCGGTTAGGTAAAATTTCTGCTATTTTTAACAGCATTTTCGTTATGTGATTTTAACACTGCCCTAACGTAGAAGTTTATCTAATTATGTATGGCTTCCTCGAAAACTCTTTTTCTCTGCTGTTTGAAGATGGTCATGTTCAGCTGATCCTGTCTCTTTCAGATGTTCTCGGGGCAAGCACTTGTAAGGCTTCATTAAGGAGAATGACATGTCTCTATCCCGTTGTTTCAAAGTAACCTAGTCTTTGATTATTTGTGCACTTGTTTGAACTCCGCCAACCCTGACCATTGCAATATAATGAAAGAACTTCGAAAACCGAACACTCCAATGTCTGTACATTGGCGCCTTCATGTCCTTTTGTCTTGTCCAAATTTCCTGGAACTTCCTGCAAGTCTAGACTGATCTGTAAATTGTGTACATTCAAAAGGCAGCTTATTGATATGATACTGTACTATTAGATAGTATTTGTTTAAAGAACATTTTGACATTTTTTTCACAAACCAAAAAAATATAAAGATTTGATAACAGAAATATTATTGAACTTCTGAAAACTTTCTGAAACTTCTGAAGAATCTGACACCAAGATTGCAAAACCTTTTGAATATGATTTCATGCTCAAGCTAAAATTGTATATTGGGATTTGTGAACAATACTTTCAGTTGAGCATGAAATCGTACTCAAATTAGTTTTGTATTCTCGGGGCCTGAACACTGTTAAGCATACAATGACTCATTGAAACTTCTGAAAAGTTTCAGCTTAAAAAAGGTTGTATCCCCCTCCCCTCCACAACTTACCCCCCCCCCCCCCAACTCAACTCTTCCCTTGCAGAACCTAGCTGTAGTCAGGTAATAGGTGCAGATAAGAAATGCTGTAGAGTCATTGCACTTCTACGTGTGTGCGATGAGATGTACCTCTCGGGGCTTATCTCCCGGCAATAACCGCTGATTTCTGCAGCATGCTGGATGTGTCTTCTCTGGTGCTGGGATACAATAGTACCTCCACCACCACCAGCAGCGGCAGTAATAAATGTTAAGTGTCCTGTTAGGTGTCCGAATCAAGTCTCGAGATTGCGAAATATTTAGTACGATTTCATGCTGAAGATCAAATATCAATTTTGAATTGAGAATGAAATCGTACTCAAATCTTGTTCATAATCTTGTGGTCTGGACATCTGAACATCTTGTGAACATCTTGTTCATAATCTTGTTCATAATCTTGTTCATAATCTTGTTCATATCTTGTGAACATCTTGTTCATAATCTTGTTCATATCTTGTTCATAATCTTGTTCAAAATCTTGTTCATAATCTTGTGGTCTGGACATCTGAACATCTGGACATCTGAACATAATCTTGTGGTCTGGACATCTGAACGGTCAAAACTAAACCAGGACACCTCAGATTAAAGTGTCCTGAGATTAAAGTGTCCTGCCAGGATGCTGTCTGATTCTGTTATTATCCTGGAGCAGGACACCTAAGCGTTTTTGCTGTGTTGTAACGGCAGCTCACTCTGCAGATCCCGTGTGGGTCTACATGTCTGATAAATGTTTACTTGTGGGCACTTCCAGACAAGTTTGTTTCTATCTGGCTGACACATGCCTCTGGCCCTGTGCAGTAGATCCGACTTTAGTGTCTGGAGGAAATGATAAAGTGTGAAGAGCAGGACAAATTAAGTGGAGCAATAACAGTAAAACTAAATAAACTGCCGATTTCTTGTCCATCTTCAACAGTAAAATCTCTTGCTCTCAAGGAATAAAAATCTTTTGGGATTTGAAAAAATATTTGGAACATTTACATCTTCATGAAATGGTTCTAGTAGATTTGAAAGTTGCATATTTTTAGATTTATTTTTTTCTCGAAAAAGTAACGTTAGCTCTATCCATGCTGTAGACAATCGGAGATGACTTAAAGAGCAGTGTCTGTGCTAATCCAGCAGGGAGAGTGTTAACCCTCTCCATGCTGGAGGCAACCGGATATGCCCTAATATAAAGAGCTGTACCTGTGCCTAATCCAGCAGGGAGAGGGTTAAAGGGGGCTCGGGATGGGGAAAGAGGGTAGTGTTGGACAAGAGGTTAGTTAGATGGTCAAGTGATGAACTATTTGGAAATAATAATTAAATTGAACTGAAAGCGGTCATTGGGTCATGGCCTTTCTGGCTTGTGGAAGTGTTGTTGAATAACGGAAATGTTCAGTTTGCTTTATTATGCTGAAATAACACTGGTGTTTTCTCTAGAGAGAAGGGTATACAACAAGAACAGAGTAATACCTGAAATACATGCTGCCCTAACCATGATAACAGGAAAGTTGTATTTCCTGTCTGTGTAGTTTGTGCAGAACAGTGACTACATCCCGGGGTAATTAGTACATGAGTTGCCATGACCTTTACTGTCCAGATAGATCAACACCAGATATGCCTGGATCATTTTTCAACCAGCTTTTCGTTTACAGATATTCGCAGAGTTGTGGGATTTGTACCAGTTGATGGATGCTTTAGTACATACGTTGTACAGTCTGTGGTAGTGCAATTAGTGCATCAGACCTGAATCCGTACTACGTATATGTAATAGGTTTGATTCTGGCCATTTGCATGCTCATCCCCTTGGGCAGTATACTTAACTGGCCTGCTACACAACAAGATCATTGCCACAATGCTGAAAGTCATATAATATTAACTTAAGTTATAGATATTATCCACTTTTTTATTAACCATATTTTTTTTTCATCTCCCTATAGAATCTCGATGTACTAGTAGACCAAATTATGATAAATATGTCTGGTGCATTAACCCTCTAACTGGTGGATTAGGCACAAGTAGGGCTCAAAAGGACATCTCTGGTTGCCTCCAGCATGGAGAGAGTTAACCCTTCTTCCTCTGCTCGGCTCCCTTCTTCCTATGGATCACTATGACTGTAATGTATTTCTGATTGTCTTCAGCACTTTAATGCCAGTTTTTTTCATGGTAACTAGAATTATTCTGTAAGGCATATGTGGTTGCCTGCAGTGATCAAGACTTAAATTTTATTCCTAAAATTTAAAATAAAATAATAACATTATTTGTTTTCTAGTATCCAGTGTTTTATAATGTACACTGTTTCTAATGTAGAATCCAGTTGTAACCTTTGAATTATTAGGAATTCAATCAACAGATTTTTTTATAATTTTGCTCTTACTAGGATTGCAATACAATGGCTGCATTACAGGATGTTAGTCTATTTCCTCTGATTATCAAAGTTACAGATCTCTGTCCTACGGTATCCACTGCCAATGAATAAATTGTCCGGTCGCCGGATATACTGCTGGGAACCTACTTCAAATATTCCATGGTCAAATGGTAAAGATGGAATCCAATTTTGTGATTGGGTAACAGATATATTGAGAAATGTAATCCACGGATTACGATTGGATAACGAATATATTAAGCAACGTAATCCAGCGTAATGAAACTGGCTAGGATTTATGGAGGATTTGTCGGCCGAGACGGCTAAAGCAGGTTTCAGGCAGTCGAAGGTAAATCCTCTTACACGTGTGGAATATTTTAAGTGACAGTCCGTGCAAGAACTAAAAGTCACTTCATAGATAGGAGCAGAGCTGCGCAATTGTCAGATTTAGCATGTAGGTTAACAGTTATACTGTTAAAAACTGAGTGTAGGCAGATACTCCATTTGCTTTTGTGCCAGAACTAAGTAGCTTCATAGGAGCAGAGCTGCACGATTCTCAGATTTAGCATGTAGGTTAACAGTTATATGTAGCGCAGTGGTAGAGTGTTGGACTTCGGAGCCAAAGGTTTCAGGTTCAAATCCCGCCCCAGGGGGCCCCGGCATCAATGTTCGCGAAAGTTACCTTTCTGACGCGATATTGATAGGATGCAATGACTGTAGAGTGGCAATGCAGTTATCATCCTTGGTCTTGTCAGTACCAGCCGGTGCTCGCAGGTTTACTGCAACATTCAGTGCGATTCTTAGATTTAGCATGTACTAGGTACAGATTTAGCGTGTACTATACATGACAAGTACGTATTTTCCAGATTTTTTTTCACTCGAGAAAGGGGTGCGTATTATACATGGTAGCGCATAATACACGAGTAAATACAGTAGGTTAACAGTTATACTGTTAAAAACTGAGCGCAGGTAGATAGCGGTGTAGGTTATGTTATTGTGGGTAATGCAGACTTGAGCATATTTATTTCGCATGTAGGTTAACGGTTATATTGTTAAAAACTAGGCACAGGTAGATAGCTGTGTGGGTTATATTATTAGGGTAATGCAGACTTGAGCGTATTTAGGTCGGTAAAACCACCATTACGGTTTCCTGGTGGCCATGTTGACTTTAGATAAGGGAATGACTGTTTGATGACATAGACTGCAGGAAATGGTTTTATTGATGTGTACGTCTCACTGATAGTGTTTTTATTTACGTTGTGAGGGCTCATAACACTCCTGGCAGGTCACAGCAGGTTAACAGAAACAGGTTTTATTGCTGTCTGACTCTCTGTATGATTGTGTGATTGTTTCAGCTTTTCAGCATGGAGACCCATTGCCTGAAATTCTTGGAACAAACTTGCGTGACTAAAATTACTTAAAAGTCTGAGTTTTAGATTTCTCGAAAACTAATTCAGTTACAATTGTTAACTGATAACTACATCTCGGGAAAACAATCTCAGTTATAAACTGAATTTTAAACTTTGCTGAATTCTGAGGTGGTTTTTAATAACGGTCTTTTGTGATGTGCTTGAGATAAGTGGGCAACTACACAAATAATTTTGTGGCTGATAATAATAATCATGATGATTACGATGCTGTTGATGAACTAGCTAATCGTTGTTCATTATGCAATTATATCGTATCACTGACCATTGGAAAACTAACCAATTTACTAAATTTTGAAGGTTATTTACTATCTAAGAACAAGAGATTATTCAAGCTTGACAAAATGTAAGAAAAGCTTGTAAAGTAGACCGTTGCATTTTCAGTATATGTCTCCTTCATCTTATTTATTTTTATTGTGGTTTGTTGCTAAAGTAAGTTTCCAAATTGTATGGTTTGTTTATCGATTTCTTTCGTCAACTGGAGAGTGTATGTTCTCCATGCAATGTTAAAGGACTATTTCCAAGTTCCAAGTAAAATAATTGTATATTCATTACAGTTAACCTGCTGAAATGAAAACTCATGTAGTCTGCAGACACTCGCAAATTCACTTTTAGATATAAAAAAAATGTTAAACCTCGGCTTCGCAAAAAAACACGTAATTGTCTGGATATTAAGCTGTTGATGTTGGCTGCCTTTCTGTTAGAAATCCCGTAGTGGATATTGATTTTCAATTAATTTAGATCAGACACAGCTGAACTTTGTAATCGAGAAGCGCTGACGTGAATTATGCTGTGTATGGGATATCATTTGCACTCTATGTCGATTGAGTGCAAATTGGTGTGCACGTCATGCTTGATATCATGGGATGTATGTAACCTATTTGATAACCAGCTTCATAGTCTTCATATGCTTCATAGCTTCTTAGGTTTCAAGAGTAATAATGTGCATATTTTTCACCACATCCATGCTTGAAAGCTTTCTCATATAGCACTATATTATTACCCTGGTCATTCCATCAAGGTGCACTCATTTCACTTTCTCCTGTTGCATATACAACACACGCTGCCATTTAAAGCATTAGAAGCTTTACATTTACAATTCCATCTCTTCCTACCGGGTACCCATCCACAGCTGGGTGGACTGAAGCAGTGTGGATCTAAGCACTTTTCTCAAGAGTGCTACACGATGGCATGAGATAGGGTTGAACCCGAAGCTAGGCTTGAAGGGACCTCTGCGTTATAAGGCAGACTTGATACCTCTACATCCTATTATCACATTCTTTTTAATCTAAAATAAATCTTATTAAAAATCAAGATTTAATTTTCAGAATAATTAAAATACCACCAACTAGCATTCTTCCCTTTGAAAGCAAACTCAATTACTACAGGAAGAACGTAAAAGAAAATACCCGTTACGTAAATTGCTCAGGTAAGAAGCACCGTCCAATTTGAATCAAATTAGTGGTGGCCATGTTTTATGTCAGTTTCTCCGAATAAGACCAGAACACCAAATCAAGCTGTGCTTTGAGCTCAGTCTGTTGAAGATCAGGTTCAGAGTAATGCCTAAACAAGTAGTAATTCCTTAATGAAGGATTCCAGTAATTGCATAATGCCTGAACACGTAGTAAATCCTTAACATAAGATTCCAGTAATTGCATAATGCCTGAACACGTAGTAAATCCTTAACTGAGGATTCCAGTACTTGCATGGAGTATTTCATCCATGGACTAGTATAGATTAGATTATGGTAACTGTCTAGGTGGGCCATACCTACATGGAAAAACAGCACAAGCAGAGAGATTGATAGAATTTGTGAGATATTCCACATCCAGATACCAAGATTACGAAACCTCGAATATAATTTCAAGTTCAAGCACGATTTTTTATTTTTTATTTTATTTATTTTATTTATTTTATTTATTTTATTTATTTTATTTATTTTTTAAATGTTATATGAGGATTTATGAATAAAACTTTTAAGTTGAGCATTAAATCGTACAAAAATAAGTTTTGTAATCTTGGAGACATCTCTCTTTGGATTGGGGTTCAATTGGGCGCTATGTAGATTACTTTTTATTATTATTATTAATATTATGCATTTTTTTGGTCTTAATGTTTAGTCTTGTTGATGGACTGTAGAAAGAAATTATTATCTGTTGATATCTTGCTAGATGTTGATGTGTGCTTTGGTATACATATGTAAATATACACACTTATCCGATAGTCGTAAAACTGATATCCGACTTTGGTATACTTACGTAGACATAGCCACTTGACTGATGGTAATAAAACTAATATCTAACTGATAGGCAAGCCAATGTTTGCACGTTTCATCCTGCGATATCGATTACTTATTGACCAATTATTTCAGCAGGATGTTTATATGTACAAACCTCTTGTAGTTCAGGTGTACCATTCTTCTTTCATAAAGTGTCAACTGTTGACATACAGGTTCAGGGCTCTTTGCAAAGTCGCATGATCCCTGAATGTGGGTAATATATACTTTGGGGTATTGGGTAGAAAGTAGGGTACCCCAGGTCGCCAACACAACAGCAAATACGGTTCGGACGTATCATGGTGTCGTCGATCAGTAATACTGGAAATTTAGTTTTCTGGTTGGGATATGCGTGTATTTCTGTCAGGGTAATAAAGTCGGGTTTCAGAGTAGTCTCGGCATGTGCTCCGCACAGACATTGCTCAATTAGGCCGATTTACCTTACTGCCCGGGGCAGACGGGATAATTATTGGGAGTAGGGAAAGGGGCAATAAAGCAAGCACCTGTTGGTTATAGCGCTACTTGCTATTGTATAGATTGCATGGCTGTGATTGTCAATCTCAGATATACTGCATTGCCAGTAAGGTCAACTAGTTACACCTATTATCGTAGATTTCATGCTTAGGGTTGTGGATCTACGATAGACTGCATGTGTGTGTGGTTGAATAGTTATACTTACTATCGTAGATTTCATGCCTATGATTGTCAATCTCAGATATTCTACTCATCAGTAAGGTTAAATAATCATACTTGCTGCTAGTACAGTGCTCCCTCGATATAACGCTGAAGTTGGGGTCCATGTCATGCCACCGTGTTATATCAATGAATATAATTGGTGCATCGAAGGGCGTTATATCGAGGGAGCACTGTATCAATATGCATGCCTATTATTGTCAATCTCAGATGTACTGTATGTAGTCATGATGATAGTTTACTATTTCTCAAGCTCAAACTTTATGTGATGTTTTATAAACAAAATATTGTGTTGAGCATGAAATCGTACTCAGAAAAGTTTCATAATCATCGGAACCTGATTGAACAAATACATTCAGAGATGGTTTGGAGAGGCGAGTTTTAAGATTCATGGAAACAGTTCTTTAAGTCATCCAATTAAGAAATGTGGCATTGATGCATCACAGAATACGACATCATTAAATGGCATTTATCACCTGTATTAGCCAGATAGCCACGGCATCGTATTAACAGTCCTGGCACCATGCCTGAATGTCCATGTTGCAGGGCCTGCCACTGATGTGTTTAATTCAAATTATTTAAATGATGTAGCTTGGATACTCTCCACTTGTAGATGTATGCCAGTGGTCCAATCAGTACTTATTAGCCCATATATTAGCCCATTTAAAGTAGACCAGGAATCGAACCTACAATCTGGCCATGCCTATCTGACCCATCTTCCTGCACTTAGAACCCACATACCTTTTCCTGGATCTCTACTTGAAAGGGAACATCCCAGACCTTTGCTGTAGCCACAGTGGTTGTAGCCGAGGCTCTGGTAGTGAAGGTGGCTGTGTATGTAAACACCTAGACCCTTACAGTTGGCAGGAGAGCTTGTGGATAAATATTGCTGCCTGTTCCTCTGAGTTTGTGTCTGGGTTTGGCCGGTCTGAGGAGGTTTATTGTCTGCTGTTACTTTCTGTTTAGCTTCTACTGGGTATTAGTAACAATAATACTGGAATGACAGATTGTGAAAGAAAACTCGCACTTCATTATTTACGAAATTTGGTGGTAGGTCATCAGATGCAAGTACGTTGTCATCTGTTTTGGATTTCTCGCTCGACGTTTATCGGATTGGATTTCTTATGCGATCTCTAAAGACTTCAATACTGTATACCTCCTTCACATAGTGTTGTTTTATAATTTTATACTTTGGTGATCTTCTTAGTTACTTCACATCATGGCCTTAACATTATGTTCTTCACATTAAAATGTCCTTCACATAATGCTATTAATGTTGTCCTTCACATAATGTTCTTGTGTTTTATACAATATTTTGTGTAATTTATCACTGGAATCGTATTAGCCAGAAAGATATCTTATAATGTCCTTATCATCTTATCCTTCACATTAATATTACTGCAAGTAATGCCCTTCGCACAATTATGTCCTTTACACCAAGTCTTTGACATAATGCTCTTCACAGAATTTACTTGACATAATGCTCTTCACAGAATTTACTTGACATAATGCTTTTTTTACAGAATTTACTTGACGCTCTTCACAGAATTTACTTGACATAATGCTCTTCACAGAATTTACTTGACGCTCTTCACAGAATTTACTTGACATAATGTCCTTCACAGAATTTACTTGACATAATGTCCTTCACAGAATTTACTTGACATAATGCTCTTCACAGAATTTACTTGACATAATGCTCTTCACAGAATTTACTTGACATAATGCTCTTCACACCATGGCTTTTACATAATGCTCTCAATTATGTACAGGTAGAATTCTAATCGTAGTAAAGTTTCAGTATACCAAACCTTTAAGTGAAAGAATCTTAAAAGCGGCTTTAAACGCCAATAAACTTTGTATTCAATGATATATTTATATATGTGCCATACTGTGGACTATTCAGTTGCTAACCAAAGGAATATCCTCTTGCCAAATACAAAATAGTCCTTATTATGAGTAATTTAGTCAGTTTTTCTCTTGGGAATTTCAGGTTAATGTTGTAAAAGCGATAACTATAACCTGATTACCATTTCCGCTTCCTTTCCACACCAGTTAAAAGCGATACATGGAAATGGGTTAATTATCCTGCGAGACATTTGATGAATATTTGTACAGATAGACCAATCTGGTTATCTTAATCGTGAGGAATATCAGACATCCCTGAGGTTTTTTTCTGGGCTCTGCATATTTCCAAGCGCTACAGTTTCTAATTTGTCATCCCAGAGACAGGATAAGGCTGGACAGGTGAGACGTACTTCATTCTGGAGGATAAACAGTACACTTACCATGCTTGCGCGGCAAACGTATAAAGTTTTTTCGTTGTTTTTTTATTTGTTTTGTATTCCATAAAGGTAATTGTTTTGAGGTGGTTTTTTTAATTTTTTATAAAAAGCAATTTTAAGACATTGATATATTCATAGCAGGAGTCTGATGTAAGTAAGTGTATGATGTTTATCAGTTGGAATAATAGGTCTACCAAGCTAACGTTATTTGTTATTTACACATCCGACGTTAAATGAAGTTTCTTCTTCTTCCTTCTTCTTCTTCTTCTACTTCTTCTTAAGGTATTAATTGTTTTTTTTATTGGGGTTTTTGGAGAAACTATTTGGGAAATAATTTGGGAAATATTAAAGGCATAATATCACAGATATTTATGGTCGTTTGGGACTAGTTCTTAGCTACAACTGCAAAATACATTCAC
>JAVCKZ010100179.1:0-11015 GCA_034780755.1 Lepetodrilus elevatus | reverse complement strand
TCTCTCTCTCTCTCTCTCTCTCTCTCTCTCTCTCTCTCTCTCTCTCTCTCTCTCTCTCTCTCTCTCCCTCTCTCTACTATACGCATCTCTACCCCAGTCTCATTAAATTAAGATCCGAAATAAACGCTCAAACAGATACTAGTGTACGAAACTCGCTCCAGATCTCGCTGAGATTTGATTTTAATGAGATTGATCTCTACCTCGACCATTCTTCTCACCACTGCTTTACTCAGTTCGAGGATGAACTAAAATCAACTCCTCTATAATAAATTAGTATTACCTCTTCACATCACCCAACGTACATCACTCAACTACATTCTAAGCACCAACCCTACTTCACCCCCACTTGAGCCCCCACACCACTTCACACCCCAATCGGCTCCACCCTATGTTTAGCCTAGACAATCAATCTAACTAGACCATTGTATATACATGTAGATGATATTAATAATCCGTTGAAGGCTTTACACATCCCAGTCAGGTATTTATTAATAATTTTCCAATGTCGCCAAAAGTGTGCTTAGATAAGATAACCAGCTTAGCGATGGACGGATTTGATAGTCTGCACAGACAGCTGAACGACATGGCTGAAAACTATATAAACACTCTTGATGATTGTGTTGTGTGCTTATAGTATGCTAAGTATGCGAAGGACACGTTTTCGTATGCCTATGTGCAGCTAATCCGTTTATATACATCGTATACACGTATAAGTTCCAAACATTGTACGTACTTATATATTAGTAGATGCTTTACCTTTTATTTTGTATACATTTTCTCATATTTATTTGGGTATTATTTTAGTATTAAAGTTTATTATCGGTTAATACGTATATGTGAAATGTACCAAACCTACACGTATCTAGTAGTGATTGCCTCAAACTCGCGGGTGGTCTGTTTTATATGTTTAAGCTCACTAATAAAAAAAAAATAGAAAAAAAGGGAAAAAGAAAAGAAAAAGATCTTGAATCTCTAGATTGTTACAACACAAAGCCAATAAGTAATAGAAAAACCCCAGCTATTTTCTTGTAGAGAAAATCCCCTCGTCGTCACCGTAAATAAAGGGTAACTGTACAGAAATAATCCAACAACGATCTGGAATCAGTAATGCAGAAGACAAAGGTTTTGAAACTAGTATCATCCCGACAACTAACAACGATTAATATCGACTGAAACTAGTATCCCGACAACTAACAACGATTAATATCGACTGAAACTAGTATACCGACAACTAACAACGATTAATAGCGACTGGAAAAAAAGGTTTGTTTATCACCATTTGTTCACAAGAAGTTTGAAGAAGCATTAAAAACAATTCTTTTTCATCATTCACAATACAACTGGTATAACGCTGCTAGTTTTTCTGTCGAGTGATCTTTCAAACACATGTTTCCATTATTCACATTTAGAGCGAAAGAAGTTTTCTGATCTTAGGCCCGAACAAATGCTTGTCAGGTTTATGATATTTTGAGATCTAATATAGCCACGTCTGCGGTATATTTAGACCTGTGACTGAATTGCCTGGCTCTCTAAGAATACAACATGAAGATATATTATCGCGGAGACGGAATGTCGCCCTTTGAAAGTTAATCACACATCAGAGCATACGCACAAGGTGAAGCGTAGTGTGTCTGCTAATTATATCAGCGCGCATGTACTAAACCTATCACTTTGAAGAACTGTCTGTCTTTGTTAAGATTCTATATTCTGCAAGTACCAAAATAAAACTGCTCTTAAAATACCTGGGATCTATAGAGAGCGTACACTGTATCGAGCGTGAAGGTGCATTATTTTTTCAATGTCAAGTACCTTAAGATTCTGTACTGCCATTACAATTGAAAGAAACAGACTTAAATGTTGAAAATGTATACGATGCAGCAAGCGTAAACGAACAAACGGCTACCCCTCTCTCTTTTATCTCTCTCTCATTCTCTCTTTCTTATTCTCTCTTTCTCCCTCCCTCCCTCCCTCTCTCTCTCTCTTTCTCTCTCTCTCTCGCTCTCTCACTACTGCTAATTATATACTAGTAATACAATTACTAATGTATTTATATCGTATTTAATCGCCTCCTTATAGCTACATACTTATACACACATATAAGAAGAGAGAGTCCATCAGCCAAGCGATTGTGTAAAATACACGTGTTGAGGCCTTTCTTGAAAGCCGACTCATTGAAAGTAAAATGTCTGTGCTTCTTATACCCGTGACTGAAATAGCCTTACACAATACTCTATTCGCATTTCAACAACTATTAAAAACCAATATGTTTTCTTTTTATTGCCAGGTAATCATCAAAATTGTCCCCATAAGTTTGATGGAAGCGGAGGTGAGATAGCACACTCGTGGCACGCTGGGAATATGCATTTCGACGACGAGGAAAACTTCAAATCAATTAGATCGTATAGTCCTGAAGGAATCTACTTGTTGAGGGTGGCGGTCCACGAGATCGGTCACGTGCTGGGTCTTGCACACCGGAACAAGTCTCACTCGATAATGTACGCCATCTACCACGGATTTGAAGTGACGGAACCAGAGTTTGAACTAGGCATGGAAGACCGACACGCAATTCAAAAAATATATGGTGAGCGCATGCGCATAGTCAATATCCGGAACAACTATGTAATTAAAACGAAATCGTGGTCCATTTAAACTATCGATATTTGTAACTGACCTTTCCTGCTAAAAGGAATAGAACAATATGAAGCTAAGAAATACTGGAAATGTACTGTGATACTTTAAGGTAATAAACAATTAGACTGTGTTTCTTTAGATCTATTTTAAACATATTTTATTGACCAAAATGTCATGAGATTTGATACAAGCTGGACGCTTGATATCGGAGCATAGTGTACATGAACCTGTATTTATTTCAAAGATATCAAAATGTCATTCTTGTAACAATCAAAAATAATCTGAGAATGCATGTTTTTGCCACATTACAGAGCATTGGAACTTATGTCCATGTTAGTAAGCGCAAGCACGTACATAAGACTCGCCTCAATTTCATAACCGTTCTCTTTCACAGGCGTATGCAAAGGAAAGTTCGACACACTGTTCGACTGGGTGAGACGGCGACCAGACAACCAGTTCATTTACAACACATACTTTTTCCGCGACAACCGCTACTGGATGTACGAAAACCACGCCAACAGGACGAGATACGGCGACCCTCTGTACATTGCTAGGGAGTGGAATGGCGTGCCCGATCACATAGACGCGTATATACACCTGTGGTACATCACTGAAAACACAATGGCTGATAAAGCCTATTTCTTTAAAGGTAAGTCAACATTTAGCTATATATGCTAACATGCGGTGAATCACATCCAAAATAATTCACGCTAAATGGGATTCATAAAACAGTGGAATATTGAGTATTATAATTTGCAGAAGTAAGTAGTACATACTTTGTTTAATGCCCCTATGCATTTCATAAGTTTTAAACTGTAATATTAATATGCTACTTGGAAGGCATTTTACCACGTAGTATGAACAGCTGTTTACTATGAACACAACATTCCTGTCGGTAGCTGACCTAGTCGCTGTTTATTTCAGGTGAAAAATACTATCAATACGACAGTAACAACGACACTGTGTACGAAGGATACCCCAAACTTATCTCGGAAGGATTTCCTGCCAAAGCTGGATCTGATGAACGAATTCCGGACAATCTTGATTCTGTCTTCTTTGATATGCGAGACAGAAATATATACTTCTTCAAGGGCCACTATGTAAGTCTTCTACAATTCTACTCTATCTTGACCACATTACTGTTATAAGATAACGGCAACTACGAGCTGAGCATAAACATAAATATCATGCCATGGCATCCTATGTATAGAAGCACGCTATGCCCCTTCCACGCAATAGTAACGTACATTACAAGAGATGTAACGTACATTGTAACGTTTTCTAATCGCGGATTCCAATACAAGGAACAGGATACGTTCTTGCACATTCTACGCTTGGATGCCTTGGATAATCCCTTTCGTCAAGCTGTTAGGGGTTTAGAAACTTAGCACTGACCCAATGGTATACTCTATCTATTTGAATAATTTCGAAATGTGTGTTATTCATACAAATAGTTCCGTGCGTTGATTTAGTCAATCACCCTTCACTGAATAGAATGTAATGTCACTTTCAGTATAATCTGCCATTATGGGATGTACTGTTTGGCACCAATACATAACATCATGTAATCTCTGAACAGCACTTCATCGATTACATTGTCAACGGTTGGCACCATTAGCTAACATAATCGTTAGTTGCTTGGCACCATTAGCTAACCTTATAGTAAGTGGTTGGTACCATTAGCTAACCTAATCGTTAGTGGTTGGTACCATTAGCTAACCTAATCGTTAGTGGTTGGCACCATTAGCTAACCTAATCGTTAGTAGTTGGCACTATTAGCTAACCCAATCGTTACTGGTTGGTGCCATTAGCTAACCTAATCGTTAGTGGTTGGCACCATTAGCTAACCTAATCGTTAGTGGTTGGCACCATTATCTAACCTAATCGTTAGTAGTTGGCACTATTAGCTAACCTAATCGTTACTGGTTGGTGCCATTAGCTAACCTAATCGTTAGTTGCTTGGCACTATTATCCAATCGCAAAGTCATCGTCTGGCACCGTTAGGTAACCTCGTATTCAATGGTTGGCATCATTATCTAACCTCATTGTCAATGGTTGGCACCATTAGCTAACCTTATCGTCAGCGGTTGTAATTATCGCTGGCTAAGGTAACGCCGTCGTCAGTGTCGAAAACTCATCGTCAGTATCTATCTGTTCCCGCAACTGAACACGTTCACCTTCGTACACAGCGCTCTGCTGGAAGGAGGGAATAGCAAAGGTATTTAGGTTGAAGGTTAGTTCTAAACAAAGCTACTTCGTGACGACCTATCGACCGGGTAGCCAATGTAGCAGCTATATCTGGCTAATACTCGCCGTGGAGATTGCAGACGAATGCTCACTGTCTGTATATCAGCTAACAGACTTCATCACATCTCCCGTACGCAGCTAATGGTTGGAAGTCATGACTCACTACAACTGCGTTTTAACGATTACCTAGATATAATCGTCTAATAATCACTCTTTGTCATAATTTCTCCGTGTAGGATTCTCGTTTGTAGTCAAGCGGTGTCAAAAGAAGAGCATTCTCGAACACCTATGTTGCCCGTTGTGTTTTAACACCGAGCGTTTATTCCATAACGCATAGCGAGAAGTGTCAACACTATGGTTATTCCCGTGTAGTAATTACTGGCGCTGCGCATTGCTGACTGGTGACTGTCTTTGTATTCCTGCGAGTAGATGTTCGTAGGCGCCCAATATGTCGGTGGAGGGTAGGATATAGCTCATTGTTTACAAGGTCTGGCGTCGGCAACTAAAGATGTCTATCCACGCGTGTTGAAAGAAACAAAAACATCGCTCCTCTTCTGTAGCGGTGTGGCTCCCATGGTGTGCACTCAACCCACCTGTGAGCGACCTCAACAGTACCGTCAAGATTCCAATGCAAGCATCAATAAATAGAACAATACACAGAACAGATGGGATTCCAAATTTGTCAGTCACGGTGCTACAAAGGAAATCTATTCTCTGCACAAATCAGATTACCAATGCCAAATTGATGTCTAGAATTGATGCCAAATTTCCAATCCATCGGATCGAGAACATCTTATTGATGTGTGTAGATGATGGTTCGTCAGACTGATTTATAGAACATTATGCAACATTAATTGGACTCAATATATATATATTCATCTTTGCGGAAATAATTCCTAAGAATTAATGAAAGAACAGTACTCGTCACTCGTGGCTGTTGCGTTCGAAAGACAAAACAATAAATGTTTTTGATAAGATTGCTCATCCGAATTATTAACATAATGTTATGTACCATCACGTGCTTTCAATGCTTATTTTTATGGTGAAGATTATGATTGTAAAATGGCCTAGGTCCCTCATTGTTCTAATCATTGTCAATAATGTTTCGTGGCATTTTGGGGAGGATTTTCAATGAGTTTTGACATTTGTAAACAATCATTGAAAAACGAAATAAATTGCCACTTTACTATCCCTAAATTTAATTATTACATGTATTACTACCTTCAATGAAAAACGAAATAAATTGCCACGAACCGACTTTGACAAGGACGACTAATTGTTAATTCCATGACTTAATTATTTGCCCTTTCTATATTACAGGTGTACGTCTATGATCCGAAAGCACCCAAAGAATCTCATGGCTGTTGCGTTCGGAAGACACTCATCACCGAGGAGTACCCAACACTGGAAGGCGAGAAGGAAATGCCGACCCCCATAGACGCGGTGTATTACTCTTACAAAGACAAGGCGATGTACTTCATCCACGGCGAAGAATACTGGCAGAACACGATGTTCCATCCGCGAATGAAACAAGTCCAGAACGGATTGAAATATAAGGGGTTCTGGTACGAGAAATGGTTCGATATCTGCGACGTTACAGAAATGGAGTGAGTGACGTCATAACCGGAAGAGGTGTTGATTCACGTCGAGACGCCACGCGGCTTCGTTCACCAACGTCGTCGACGGTAGAAGAGATTCGCTTACACAGGGTCGTGCAGTGAAATCCGAGTCTCCGCGCCATGGGCAACATACACTAGACTTGGTGAAGACCACGAGCTAGACAGGCTGCATTTCTATCGTTATCAACGCCGCCGTCGCTTATATTGCCAAGAAACATGTAAATAGACATTTAGTGTAGTTCCGGAGGAAGCACTGAAGACAGGATGCGACATATCAGCGGGCTGATGTGAAGGGATGCTCATGTGATATTTTCTAACGTTTATTTCACTGGTTGCTATAGTAGTATTCATATAAATAGAGCCCGTGTTATTATTTTTAATTCATAAATTACACAGGTGTCAGGTCGACTTTGCTTTATATTTTCGTGTTTCCCGTCGAAATTTTACATGTTCACAGAAGCATGTGGGTATATGCAAAGTAAATTCGTGACGTAGATGCCAAAACACCAACACTGAAATGTATATAGTGGAAATGTTAAAAACACTGCTAAAGCGCCATTGCACATGGTGTAGATTGTACAGAACCAGAATCTATTGGGGTTTGGGTCTTTTTCATAAATAAAACATAAAGCAAACTCGACTTAAACACCTGAGTATAATTTATTAATTAAAAGAATACATGTGCTCCATTTAAATGAATATTACTATAGTGTTCACGTGCTGATACTAATGCTTATTTGGGGGCAGACATGCCTCCGCGGTTTTCACGTGACTGGCCGAGTGCGCAGCGCCATCACGTGACTAGGTGCGCAGAGTCACGTGACTGCGATGCGCAGTGTCATGGACATCCCCCCAAATGACTTTGGCTTCTTGAGATTTGATGCAAGGGTGATAATACGGGACACACGCTGTTTGTTTTGTATCATTGAAGTATTCGTGACTTTTATAAGGTAACGCTTGACATGTGTTCAGTGTCGCGTTGTTGCATTGTAGCCACGAAGCTCCGTTGACTGAGAACTATCCCCAGTCCAAGTACGTAGGTGTGGTGTACAACTTGGTCTGTATCTACAAGCACATTCCCTGCTCTTTCTTTCGCTCGTCGCTCTTGCTCACAATGGGGGCTGCGACAGACTCTACAGACGACAATGACGCTCTCAGTGTGGGCACTATATTCTTCGCGGACTGACATTAGTATGATTGAGCCAAAGCCAGCATGAATCCCAGCTCGTCTACGAAGGTCAAGGTCAACGGAATGTTGTTCGCGTTGTGAATGCACTGCCACGTCTGCCAATGGAACGAACCGCTGTCTTGATTGGCATGTGACGGGACGAATGGCCTGATTGAGCAAGACTCTATTTTGTACAGAGTGTGGGGGTTAGAACTAGTTCTCGTCTTTGTAATGTGAACTTTTCATATACAAAAAAAAACTCGTCTAGGATGCTTGGGTTGCAATCAGCTAATGACGATGTTTTGTACATTATTTCACGTGTTATGACGTTTTTATATATATATATATTGCATCGTGTCAAATGGTAATGTCATCATCTGTCGAACGGCTTCACTTTCTTTGACAGTCTTCGGTTAGCATCACAATGAAGTCCTCACTACAAGTGGATCCTAGAAACATTAGACCCTGAAATCTAAACGTCATCAATCCTCCATTAGATCAGTCACGTGTGAAACTACATCAAGCTAAATGTCCTAGCCAGTATTATAGTTCTAGGTGTTCCTGCTGAAGCCAAAGACGTTCTTAGAAGAAGAATCTGCATTTAACTGTCACTGTATATTTCACTTGAGGACTCAGCTTTAAGTTGGTGTAGTCGTGTACATTTAATATAGCTCAGCTAATGTTCCGTGCCACTTTGCACGTGCGTTAAAGGGTTATGGCCAGTACTTTAGTATCGTATTGCATGCAATATGTATACTTGTCATTTTGTTTATGAAGTTGATATTGTATTGCTGCGCACTTCGTAAAACATTTAAGACGACACTTTTTGTTCCTCATTGCTTTTTAGGAATTGACATTGGAGACCTATATGCACGTGTAAACTAGTGGACGCGAGCATCACCGAAGCCTGCACGTGTCAAACATTTGTAAACCATGGTGGTGCGCGCGCATTATTCGACATTGGATCCCGCCGGAGCACGTGGATCAACTACTACTTATTCATAATTTATAAACTGTTATGTTTTTATATTTTAATTTTGTTATGTGTACATTTCATGGGTGATATTTATTATAATAGTTTTGTGCGCATGCGTGCTTGCAACAGTGAAAAGCATGCTTACCAGAAAACTATTTTTGTAGCCATTTCGTCATAAGTTCATCGCTGCTCTGATGTGATGTGTTTTAGTTGATGTCTGCCCATGTCTACTGTTTCCACTCCAGTCTAATTAATGACCAACTCATTGCTGGATCGCCAGTCAGTGTTCATGCGCATTTCTTCTTCACAATCCGTCATTGAAATAAACGTTGCTATTCGTACAACCCTTGCATTTGTTATTAATTTCAATAGGGTCCGTAAGTTGACACGTGATAGCCCGAGATTCATTCAATATCCGGTGACATAAATCGGTTAAACACCTAATTATAAATGCGCTACACATTTGACGATATCTCAACGTGACCTCACATGAAAACGTCACTATTTAGACGTCATTCATAGCAACCAGAAATGACCCAGACGAGACTTACTGACCCTATTATTTTCAGAACACTTTAAAGCGAAAGCGTATCCCCTGATCACGACCTTGTAGTTAGTAAAACACTGAGTCGTCTGCCACCTGTTGATGAAATGTGTACCCACTACAAATGTATTATTTTCGGTCTGTGGTGATATAGAATGTGCTTTCTTTAGTCACGTCTATGTCTGTGCAGACACGATATTGCTTAGTACTGGAATAAACAGATAGACGACATTTTCCAATACATAAACACCACAGCATCCTTTCGTGAAGGTCTCGTATTCACTAGGACAACATATCTAGCTCTCGAATCTTTCTACTTCGCTGATTATTACGAATGCTCTACGGCCTCTTGAACTTCGTTGATATGATACCCACAAACATACCCACAAACATACCCATAAACATACCCACAAACAAACATACCCACAAACATACCCATAAACATACCCATAAACAGACCCACAAACATACCCATAAACATACCCACAAACAAACATACCCATAAACATACCCACAAACATACCCACAAACATACCCACAAACATACCCAGAAACTAGACAAAGTTGCTTCGTCTCCACTATCACACTACTAGCGCTCGGTATGAGCTGACGTCTAGATTCTGGACTACCCAGAAACATACCCACAAACAAACATACCCACAAACATACCCATAAACATACCCACAAACAAACATACCCACAAACATACCTACAAACATACCCACAAACATACCATGAAACAGTCCTGGGTAGTCGGTATCGTTTCTCGAAGCTCTCATATCACTATGAGACCATATAGCCCTCTCCAAGTGCACGATCCCCATGTATTCATGTACTAGTATTAGAGATCGCTACGAGAGTCGTTATGGTCTCGTAGTAAATATTACAGCTTCGAGAAACGATACCATGAACAATGCACAAGACACTGGAAAGGAATCATGACTATCATTAATTAGAATACAGTATAGAGCTAGCTTGAACAATGGGAATTGTGACAATTATTGTTTCATATGCTTACAATTAACAACCGAACCGAATCATAAAGATCGTTTTCCAGTGTGTTTAGCTTCGTTTTCCATTTTGGAAACGTAAGGGAAATACACCGAAAATCTTTCCAAAACAACTCGGTGCATGGCCGTGTCAGTATATCATCCCGTACTCGCAGGTGTTACGGATGTTGCGTGTTTCCTCCTGCCCTAAACTGACAAGTCGTGATATAAGTGAACTAATTTTGAAAGCGACTCTAAACCCCAATTCAAAGACAAGAAAAAGTGATCAATGCATATGGTCCAACAGTTTCCTAAGCTCATTATTAGCATAACCATACAGAAACAGAAATATTACGCTATTCTAAATTAATTAAAGATTTACCCCTATGATTATACAAGAAATCTGACCAATCATCCTTACTGGTTAGTTTTCCGTTATTAAATCAAACACTATCGTTCACTATGCATACTACACGTTGAATCTCTACTATCAAATCATATTTGTCAGAAGGTTTTAATTATGAGAGTCGGAAGTTTGACCATTTTCCATTTCAATTAATTTCATTACCTTTACAGGAAGTAGACATAGAGCACAGTGTAAACAACATTCACCAGAAATACGTCTAAGATATCCCCTGTTAAAAACACTTGCATAAAGCTGGTGTTTGCTATAAGAGCATATTACCACATTAACTCATACACATACTGGTTACGGGCCTATTATCGCCTGAAATGTGGACGTTTTCCTGGATATTTTTCTTAACATGTACATCAACTTCATTATACTTACTATGGCACATGTATAGGTATAGTGCGACCTTATGGTATATTCAAAGTTATC
>JAVCKZ010100168.1:0-11016 GCA_034780755.1 Lepetodrilus elevatus | reverse complement strand
CGTCGCCCCTCTGCATAAAATAATACTTAGTCAAAATAGTTGGTGATCGTTAAATAAACAGATTTGTTATTACTGGTACAATATTTTATATTTTTAAATTTTGCTTAGGTCAAATGAAATTAGAAAATGGATTTTTTTTTTTGTATTTCATTCCCTGAAGTATTCACCGAGATAATCTACGAAATAGGGGGTCAATGCATTTCATGCCAAACCATAATAGGGCACCTGACTTTTTTTTTGTCTGCGTACATGCAGACGTATGGAATAATGTACGTTGTAAGTGACACAGCATGTAACAACATGAGCGGATTCGGTATAAATAATTCAAACATGTACTGTTGTGGATAACAATTATAGCTACCCAGCAGAGCTCTTGGTGGACAGTCGTGTTACATTTACATGTCCCGCCAAAGTACAGACAGAACACGTCCTAATAAATAGCACGTACCATTCTACAGGTTGTAGTTAAAGCTATCACACTGTATGTCTTTGGAACCAGGAGACGGGATAAGCATTGACATTACAAGGAATTAGATTAGCTAGTATGGGGAACGGCTTAACATTGCGTATGGTGGCTATAATTAAAGAAGCCCGAGATTACGAAACGGTTATATCGGTCAAATTATATTGTATATGGGGAATTGTGAACATTGGTTTTAGTTAACTATGAAGATCGTATACAAAAAGTTTGATGTTGAGCAAGTAAGCCATGCCATAACAACAATGTGATATTATTGGTACTTTTGTATTGGTGTAAAAAAGTCCATAGGGTGATTAGGGGGGAACAACTCTTCACACTTCCGGGGTAACCTATTCTCAACAAAATAACGGTCACTGAACATATACCAATCCCCTCTTGGGACTCATTCAAGACTTCCCATTGGTTTATATGGCGGTCATTCAATCGCCCTCTATCGGCAATCATGGTCATTTGGACTGACCCCTAGCGGCAGACGGAGCGCCCTCTATTAAGCGAAATCTGACCACACCTTCTTAAGACTCCTAGGAGACCGACACGTTTCCGAGATGAAGAAGTTTGATACGACAAATTGAATGCTGCTTCATTAGGATCCCACATAGGTTCAGTAGACTATACCGTCTGGGTCTCTGTCCTTCTGTGGTTTTATCTTCCGTCTGTTTGTTTGTCTTTCGATCTGTCTTAGCGAGAGAGAGAGAGAGAGAGAGAGAGAGAGAGAGAGAGAGAGAGAGAGAGAGAGAGAGAGAGAGAGAGAGAGAGAGAGAGAGAGAGAGAGAGAGAGAGAGAGAGAGAGGGAGCATACCACACCAAACATTATGTAAACAACAACTAATTAATTAATTATTTAATTAGCTTAAATGTGATACCATTGATGTTTTCTTTACAATTTAAAGTGTGTAACACATTAATTCTAACATGTTAAACTTTGAATAAAGAAACTATTCAATAGTGTACAACACATACCTAATTATGAACTGAAGTACATAATATGCTCAATCTTATAATGTCAAGTATAGAATCGCATGTGCTAGATGACAACTACACTATTCTTTTGTGTCACTCTTCTGTGGAAGAGATGCGTTTTTGCGCGCTCCTTACAGCGATGGCTGTTGAGGAGCTTTTGAACTGAGATGCCAGAGTTACATGTATATCATTGTTTGTTTGGGGGTTTGTTTTTCGTTTTATTTTGTTTTCGCTTTTCTTATTATTGTTTGTGTGTGTTTGTTGGTACGGAGACTAGAAATCCGCGATAGCAAACTCTTCATATCCAACAAGCATCCCGTCTAGGACATTCTGTTATGCATATCCGTCAGACAATTTGATTCCGTGGTTGCCCGAGATTTCATGATGATTGAAAGTTTGTTCACAATAGCACACTTCAATATTACTCTCGCTACGTATCGATCTCTCGGTAACTGTGGGAGCGATTCCTCGACAAGTGCGCCATCTAGAGGAGGATTTAAAGCTGGTTGCGCATTTCTGGTAACCAGTAAAGCACAATTGGGTTGACGCGATCGTCTCCACTCGGTCCTGAGTTCGAATCCAGCGTCGTAAATACAGACCAATAATCCTTAAACTTGTAACACGAGTAGTGAGTTAACTTTAGAGTCGGAGATACAGATATATTAAAGAGATTGAATTACGTGGAAGCAGTCAGTTCGATTGATAACGTTACGATTGCATTACGTTTTGTGAGAGCGTCCAATGCATAGTCAGACACGGGCAATAAAAGCGTCTGTCGTTATCATGGCGAGAACGCGATGAAGACCAAAAAAAACATACCCAGCCACATCGTTGGCATTTCCAACCTTGCCAATCATTGGTTGAACTGTAGGCGTAATACTTACGCTTTGTACGTATGTGCTCAACAAAATTGACAAGTGGATTGCAATTTGATCGACGTAATATCGGATTGATTGTTTTATTTCGACCTTATTCAACGGATATGCGCATGCACAACGCCATTTTATTATTACACTACTTGAAGAATTGCTGATTGCGCCCGTTCTTACGTTGAGTACTCTCACTGCCGAGCGCAAGTATTACGAGTCGGTCTTATGACTATAGTTTAATTGCGTAATAAATCCGATCGATTTAACGCTTATGGTCGATAGTTTCGCCGCCATACTATGCCGCCCGGTCTAGGTGGAAAGTGACTTCAAACCACAATGCGTTCATGTGTAATATGCCCCGGATGTGAATTTACGCTTATATGGTTATTTATAATTACACTTCATTCATCAATCAACATCTAACTACGCATGTCTGGATTGCCGTGTGCGTCGGCATACACACGAGAACCAACATGGCCGCCATTGTCAAAATACCGGAAGTGCGTTGACTGATTCCGGTGATGGGATCGATTGTGGTAAGCGACTAAGCTAAAGTATCATGTACAGTTCTCTGATAAACCACAGCAAAGTTGAAATCGGAATGAAAAAAGGACATGACCGATATTATACTATTGATCGATTTTCGATGTCCTTGTTCGCTTCGTGAAGGCGCCGGTGCCAAATGTTCAATCACTTTGGCGACGAAAAACAATTAAAATCGTTTAATGGGTATATAATTACCTCGCTTAACGTACCACGGAGCAATCAAATGCTCCGTATATGCGACGCTGAAACTCAAATACAATATATGTCCTTCTATAACATATTTTGGACAATTTACATTGTTACTGTGAGCTCAAGGTCCCGATTTCGAATCCACCAGGGAAACCGGAAGTCATTGTAACGGAAGTTAGGACCCGGATTTCCTACGCGATAATGGTAGGATTTGCCGTGCATAGTGCAGCAGTATAAACTCAGATACATCGATTCACAGTGTTACTATAAATACGAATGACGCAATGTTGGTAGTAGGTTACGTCCCTTTGCATTTCGCCATCGCTACAATTCAACTTTACCTTGAATGTGAGCGGTGAGTCTGAAACGTGTTGCTGTTATTGGTGATACTCATCCTGTTATAGTAGTTCATTGCGCATCGATATTAGTTTGGCTATACAGGTATAATGATTATATTTAGATGTATACAAAATCAAAACATGTTATAGTCCTAAACCTGAATGAACGTCATCACTAACTGGAGACAGACATCATTTATAACGCATGGCCGCCATTGCACGGACTTTCACACATTCTTCATGCACTTAGGATAAACAATTCGATTTCGTATATTCATTCAATTCGATAATTGTCTTATTCATCATTGCATATTAACGATCTCAACTATTTATACAAAATCATTAAAAATCGACGGCAATAAAGTGACTCGTTTGATAACGCCAACGTTAAACATAGTTGACTAGAACTAAATGACTTGCTATTGGACATGTATACAGACAAACAACATATTCAGTCAGAAATTACTGGACTTGAATCTTTCCAAGACATTCTTTTATATCCATACTTGTTCTCGGCATAGACGTTACGCGGCATTTGTTTTCGATTTTTAATTATAATGCGTTTGACATATGTTTTTAAAATCCTACAATAACGTCTTTGTAGTTTGTTTGTTTGTAGTATCGTCAACAATTCCAGACATCCCTGAGAAAACCTGCTCGGAATCTCACACCGTAGGAACGGTGTACGCCTGGTCATAACTCAATCGCCGGAAATAACGACTTCTTTCGCTAAGGCGAGTTTGTTTATCTCCAAACAATGTAGCATTTTGTTAAAAATCTCATGATATATGAATTAAATGCCAAAGAAAATATAGGCTGTAACATTTTTTAACAAAATACTACAGTGATTGGAGAAAAACGAACTCGACTTGAGTTATTGACCAGGCGTACACCGTTCCTACGGTGTGAATCTTGGCTACAGTAATCCATGGATGTTCACGCTCACATACAAACTACACATACCTGGAATATTATTTAGTCACGTGATAAATGCCTCGATATGTCACTTTCACTGTTTTGAAGTTTTGAAACTATTTGGTGTCTAAATTAAAGAAAAAAAATCAAATTATTGCTCCAATTAACCGCTATTAGTAATTAGTAAGTTACCTTTAATTAAAATGTACCCTAATTCAAACCAATGTCTAAAATTAATGCGGAAACGATACAGCGAGGTGAGGGTGATAATAGGTATTGGGCAATAATAGGTACCAAACCAATATACGTACATAGAGTTTGAAGCGTAAGCAGGATTAATTTGAGCAAGCATGGAGTATCTGCGCTTTCTGGATATAACATAGATTTACGAAAACAAGTTAGAAAGTTTGTCAAGTAAATAGCCCATGAAGAGTATGATATAGTTGTTGTACAATTAATACCAACATGAAATTCACTTCCAATGTCAGAGGGTTAGTTGTGAACTGATCAAATGGAACATTATTAGACTAGATTAAAGCAACTGGCTTCAACATTTGCCCCGGGCTAGCGTTAGCGATGGTTATATCTGCGAACAAATGGAAAACGACCAATAAACATCTACCCATGGGAATTATGTAAACACTACCGCGCATGCGTGTGGTAATTTTATCACGCACTTACGTCAGACGAATAGTGGAAATGTTTATGTCGTTTGTTCACAGATTGTGTAGGTTTTATTAATAGTGACAGTCCGATATAACATTTCAATTTGAGCAATATTCTCGCTTTGACGAGCAATTTTGCGTCTCTATTTCTCACTCTTTCTCTCTATCTCTCTCTCCGTCTCTCTTTCTCTTCTCCGTCTCTCCTATCTATCTCCCCCCCTCGCTCTATCTCTCTCTTATATCTATCCCCTCCCTCCTCTCGCATATATATCTCCTCTCGCTCTCCTCTCCCCTCTCTCTCCTCTCCCCTATCTCCCCCTCTAGCTCTATCTATCTCCCTCCCTCTCTCTCTTCTCTGTCTCCTCATCCTCTCTCTATATTTCTCTATCATATCTCCCTATCTATCTCCCTCCCTCCCTCCCTCTCGCTCTCTCTCTCTCTATGTATATATATGTATATATATACCGTTATATATATATCTTACTGCCCCATTTGGTTCTGGCTCTTTTTATTGAAAGCATGTTCTCTTAGCAAATAGACATCCCCATCATTTGCATGTCCGATTACACGACTCTCTGTCAGCATTTCCCGTTTACGTAGTTATTTGTATGGAAGCCCAACTATACAGAATTAATATGATAAATGCTATTAGGGCTATATAATTGTGCGATATTTAATCATGCCGCTTAAAGAAATTCTAATATGCTCGATAAACATGTCAAATTTGAATGAGCACGTTGACTAGATAATTACGTTATGCAATCATTAATTCAATATTTCATTCAGGTTTTCTGATCTGACTGCTATTTCCATTGACAAAAAAAAGTTATTCAACGATTAAGATCTTATTTTTTTCTATCTCCTGACAAAACATGATTCATCGTGGTCTGGTTCCATGTCATAATGCGCGAATATTTTACATCTGCTACAAGAGTGTGATCCTATCAACAGAGCGACGATCGATGGTAAACATATTTCAAGATGAAGATCATGGTTATCTCTCTTATCTTACGATAAGGTTACAGTCGATTGTAAAAAAATATAAGCTAGTTTTTTTAATCGGGCACATGCATATTTTACGAAATACGGGTAGTTTTGGCGTAAGTGGAGGCATACGTCACTTCCTGTTGAGAGTAAAAGCATACGCATACGCCCGGATTCATGTCCGGAATATAGTTCGACCCTTTCGTGAAACGCAGTCTGTGTGGCCATCCAACTTATAGTGTGGCAACTTTAAACGAGTTCAAATATTGTCGCCACATCCGGTATAGCTTGGTTTCGTTGTAGCTTTACAGATGGATTTCGACAATGATGCTCAATCATTAACAAGAAACTAAATGTCAGTACGATGCGAAACAAGAATAACCCAGGTCGGTTATATACATTTAAAAAAAAAGAAATATATAATATATATATATATATGCCTAAATTGAAGGCGAATTGTTTTATGAAGAAGCCATGGTTGTTTTAGAGTCATCTCCTGGAACGGTTCTTCTCAATGCCAATGGCGGCTTGTAGTTCCAAAGCAATTGTGTTGATATTGGCAAATCATACATGTATACAACACTGATTTAAAGGTAATTTCATTCTCCAAAACGCTGGCATGAGAGTAGGTCATCACCTAATCAAACAACACATATCTCGATTTGAAGACATTGTCACCTACTTTGACTATAGGGAATTCGTGGGGTCAAAGTGACTCGTAATTTACTGTTTGATAGATTGCTTTAGATATGTGTGTAGCATTGCACTAAAGTACAGTTAGGTCAGACCTATCATATTTATCAATTCCCGTCTGGAATTATAATTAATCCTCAATGGCATTTACACAACATATTATCCGGACGGACAGGTCGATTTAGATCATCCATGGTACACCGAGCCATAGTCTATAGACAATTTATTACAGATTTATTACAATAAGTTTAGTTGATTTTAGAATGACCTGGTGCCCGTTGCACGACGCTCTTGTAGACTACAACTATTGCAACATCAACGCTTTATATTGTGGCGGGAGCCCAGTTACAACTATTGTAGCACTACAAGAGCGTCGTGCAAGATGGTTGATTTTAACATGACCTGGTACGCAACATTAATTATATTTACGTCAATATAAATATTTAAAAATATATAAAACGAACATTTGCAAACCATATACATATGCATGTCAACGTCATAATATGAAGAAGGTCTTACACTACTATTAGGACTGTTTTATGAGATTGAATCCTGAAACCCACACTTAATAGTTTTATTTTGATCACGTGATGCGTGAACGCATTGTTTCTTGCAAATATATCTCTATATTTTACATGAACAATACTAATACATGTACCTGATATAGGTAATGTTAGGTAAACTATAACTGCAAAGTGCATTCACTTGATATACGTAAACCCATGTTTGTACTTCAAAAAAGCTTTCCACGGCCATGTGGTTGACATATTTCCATTGCAACCCCAAGATTGACAACTTGAATATGGTCCGTATGTTCCCTTTATTCATATACAATAGTAATAGTTTGATAACTATCGAGTACTAGGGACTAAGTTCATCAGTAAATAACAACGTTTGGATGGATAAATCAGATCCAAATTCGTTTGTCCATTATTCAGGTCTATCAACTGTGATAGTATGCCTTTAAACTATATGTCTCACTCTCCACTTTCTGTTCCTTGTCCCTTTAATAACTTTGGTAACCTGGCAATCTTGTTATCAGACACTCTGCATCCATAGGGTCAAGATATGACTAATACTTTACAATTTGATGGATTGGTTTAGATACATGCATATCATTTGTCTGCAGTACAGTTAGGTCAGGGCTATCATGTTCTCATCTCCCTGCTGGCAACAGAGCATGAATTAATGCGCAATGGCATTAGTGCAACCTTTGATCCGTACAAGCCGAATGATCACACCATCCATATTATACCGGCTCATGGAAGATTGATTATAGATTTATTGAAAGATGCATTGTTGATTCTAGTTTGGCATTTTATATATGCACGCAATATCATGACATTTGGATTATATTAGTAAATATATAAAAAAAAGCTAAAAGTTAATATTTTGTTATACACTGTAGTGCACTTTAAAATCTATATCACTGTCCTTAGACAAATGTTTAATAAATAAGATGTTGTCGAAATGTTGTTAACAAAGAGCGAACAAGTAGGATTTTGGAGGAAAACTTGATGAAATCTATGTATTTGACTATTTGTGCCAGTCCTAGGCGAACTGACTTTTGCACTCATGCAACATTTTGGGCTATAAACGGAAAACAAACAATGTTGTAAGCAGTAAAGCGACAAAGAGAAAGGCTAAGGACATTTAGAAATATAAAACTAAGTTTGTATATAAATAAATAGAAAATAATTATGTCGAAATGTTGATAGTGTAGACGCTGCTTTAAGGCATGCTCAAAGCTTCTCGCTATTATCCCCGGTAAATGGATCAGTGTGCACTCAGTGTTCCTTCTCAATTCCCTGGAGAATATACAACCCACGTGTCGAGCGCTACACTGTTACCATTTCAACGTCCATGCCAGCCTACCGGGTACCAATTGTCTGATGGATGAACATGGGCATTTTCTAACTAAGCCACTTGCCTAAGGAAACATCACACGTGTTTCAGCCTGTGTCTCAGTGAGGGGCAGAAGCGAATCCTAGATACTCTTAAGGTCTCGGTCACTCATCTACGAACAAGCCGAGCTCGATCGTTCTTAACTTTAACCTGAGTAGCCTCCGTGCAATGCAATACGCCTTCCCCCGTGACGGGTTTGGAAGATTGGATTCGGAGTCATTATGGTGAGACAAAGTCTCGATTGTAGACTGAATTACGAATATACTGAGTGCAATTCATGCAATGTAATTGGACACATGCATTGTGATCACCGCTCCTTAAATCCACAGCCTTCTATCGAATTGCATTTCGTGTCCGTTTTTTCCAATTCCGACGTGAAATGGTCTCCATAACGACGAGATAACTGTATCAAAAAATGCCACGGGTCCAATTCTCGAACGAACGAGAAACAAATCTGTTTCAAATTAAATCGGAATCCGTTCAGACGGCAATCCGAGCAAATTAATCTAATGTCTTCAACATTAAAAATCACAATATAATATCAATTTCCTGCACTATTCCGATTAGATGGTTTCGCACCGGAGGTTGTATAACTTCATATGAACCGTGTTTGCGCCATGGTCGAGGTTGAAAACCAAAAAAAACATATAACAATATTAACAATAGCATTTCCCTTTTATAAATCCACATATAACAGTATGGTCAATAGATAACCGAATCTAGTAGGAAGCTGAAAGCGAAAGTAATTACTCTTGTCAAAGCGAAAGTAATTAACCTGGTCACTACGATCATCTCACTTGTCCTCAGATGTATACAAGACGACAGAGAACCCAATTTACCCCCAGATAAATCCACAAACATAAGACAATCTTTGACAACAGATGTCGAGATGTCTTCTATCCACAGGAATAGTTACATCCCTTCAAGTGCGAGACCTCAGAAACCAAAAAGGACTAGACCTCCTGCCGACCTTTCAATGTTGACATCATAAGAAACAATCTCTTTGGTCGTCCTGGCTATCTAATCCTTTAACATCTAATTTGGTCCGGCATTCCGAGCCATTCGGAACCGTACGTCCGTGCCAGTCATTCAGTATTGATCGTGTGACCTTTATTGCATCATGGACACATCGGAATTTTACAAATCATTTTGACCCCGTGCAGGAGAGGTTAGCTCATCCTTGAAATCTGAATAAAGGATAGCAGTTAAATTACAGGACTGGTTCAGCGGATTCAAATGGCCTGGGTACCCATTCCAACTAGACTCATACTAAACTCTGCGACAATGGGTACTTGTGGACAGGCAATCAAACTGTACCGCATGCACAGAGAAGCTGTGATACCAGGGAACTGCTCCGTTCTAGCTGTTCTGTCTGTACTTTCTGTCCGACGCATGTGCAGTTACCAAGGATCAACACCGGACAGTGCAACTGTGTATGCGTCGGACATAAAGTACAGACAGAACAGCTAGAAAGGAAAAGGCCCCATATCATAATACACATCACAGATAAGGAGGATTGGTAGATTACCCCATCTTTGTGCTTGACGCAGTAAATTGACATTCTGTATGTCTGCATATGCCAATCAATATAATTACGATACATCTTGCCACATAGCAGAAGATCAGCACAACTCTTACCGCATATCCACGTTCAGAATTATTACAGTTCTTCAATGACGTGTCTCCATCTTTGAAGATGTCCATACACGTTTATGACATATGCAGTTTTGGATTTTGCGTGTAATGCATCAATCAACAACGAACACGGTCATACCACACGAAATGTCGATGTTTATTAGGATAGCGTTATGGTCATTAGGTATTCGAACTACTAAAGTATTCATCGTATATAATTCAGTGGTATTTCCCCATGCACCAAGTCGACATAACTTGGATGAAGATGACGAACATTCCAAAATTGGTATTTTCCTGTTCATGCGTCTTGCATATGTATATGTATTATGTGCGCACACTTATTAACAAGCTATGCTTCTAATACCCATTCAGATGCTAATTATGATAATTACAAATATGGACATATTGTACTATATTAAGTAAACGTCCTTCTTTCTATATTCCTCTCTCTTTCTCCCTCTCTCTGTATATCTCTCTTACCAATGACTGTCTCTGTCTCTCTTATTATATCTCCTTCCGTTCTCTCCCTCCCTTTCTATATGTCCCACGTGATCTCAACAGAGAGAGGGATAGAGAGGGATAGAGAGAGATACATAAATAGCGAGAGAAGAGAGAGAAGAGATAGAATAGAGCTAGATAGATAGATATATAGAGAAGAACAAGAGAGAGCAAGATATAGAGATACGGTAGATAGATAGGGAAGAAAGAGAGAGTGAGACACACACAGATATATATAGAGATAGTTAGATAGAGAGACACAGAGAGAGAGAGAGAGAGAGAGAGAGAGAGAGATAGAGAGAGAGAGAGAGAGAGAGAGAGAGAGAGAGAGAGAGAGA
>JAVCKZ010100157.1:0-11016 GCA_034780755.1 Lepetodrilus elevatus | reverse complement strand
TTAGCCAACTCAGTTTTGAACGTTTTGGCGCTTGGACGTTTTATCCAGTACCCGTTAAGTCATAGCTCAGACACAAGCCTAAATTACCATGCTGGATTAATCGTCTTGTAAATTGTTCCCCAAGGATGACCAAAGAGGGGTTTTCGCATCTTGTAGAGAATACAATTGCGCTTCTTTTGATACCAAATATGTCTTTGTAACATTTGTTTTACGGGTACAACATTACTACGACCATACTACCTGTTTAGGGATATAGGGGGAGTGTTTTGGGGCTGAAGGGGAGTGTTTTCGGGCTGAGGGGAGTGTTTTCGGGCTGGCCAGGGGAGTGTTTTCGGGCTAGCCCCAGAACACTCTAGAGTGTTCTTTCTGGGGGAGTGTTTTGGGGCTGCTACACAGGTATATATCTCAACGAAGTATCTCATGATATAAGACAAGCCTATCAAAGAAAGCTGTAATGTAAAACAGTGTAATGCATGCACCATACAAATTCAACAACATGTGTAAACTTACATAGTTATGCACATTCTACATCATATCAGCAATGTTATAGCGTAATACATTTTCATAAAACTGTTTTACCGTACAGAATATGAGTGTTCTTTGAAACATCTGTAGGTTAACATTACAACAAAGCGTCTTGGTGGATGCAGACATTCAATAACATGATAGACGGGTAGTGCTACAGCTGAGCGAAGTTTCATTTTAAGATGGAATTGCTCTTTAAATCTTAATAATCAAATATAGTTAGCATATCGAAACACATTAGCGGTATTTTACATTTGAATAATTATTCACGTCGGAAGCTAACTAAATTGAAATCTGATCCTATCAGCACTATAACTCTTTGCGCTGAAGAAAATGTAATTTTTGTTAACTTCATGTAACAGCAGTTTTTACTACAGTTCTAAATAGAAATACAAATTGTTTATAGGAAATCGATATTTTTTTTATAAGAACCAAGTATAATACCAAATTACTCGCGTCGTCTCTTCATACAGAAAGTTTTCTCCACTTTTAAATTGTTTTGATTCAATTGGTTGACTTTAGCATTTCTGTAGTGACTGTGACAGATATGTAGATTAGAAGAAGAAAGTGACATGTATTGCACTTATCACGGCGAGCGAGATCAGACTTTTTCAAGAAACGCATGTAAAGAATCCACGTACATGTAGCAGTGCAGACACGCCGGAAGTACCATTGAGACGGACGACAACTCCTTCTGGACTTGGTCAAGACCTCTTCACCACTGGCGGCCGACTTTGGTGTCAATCAACGATATACACTAACTCTCACGAGAAATCTAACTGATGTTGATAACTGCGTACATTAATTTACACAATTTAATTATGTAAGTTTAGGGATAAATTTAAAACGTGTTATATTAGCATAGAATAATAATATTACGTACATCGTCTTGACGTACTGAGAACCTTGTTGTCAATCAGCGAAATCCACATATTTTCATGTTAAAAGAATGTCTACTATATAATCTATTTTAAATTTACATACCAAAATTAGTTTAAAGCAGAAAAATCTTTTGAATTTGTTAATTTAAATTTACATACCAAAATTAGTTTAAAGCAGAAAAATCTTTTGAATTTGTTAAGATTCTGATAAGTGATGTCTGTCATTGGAAAATGGTAGGCCGCGACTGGCGCAATTGGCGACTTCTTCTAGTTGTATACACATCCCAGTCGAAGACAGTGACAGCAATCGGGATGATCACGTGATGGGGAGCTAGACTTGCCTTAGCAATCTTCTCCAGACCCTGGCCATTAATAGTCCATACAGTGTTCTTAGAGTCTACTTAGTGAGGTGATACGCACTACAAGACGAGATTGAATGCGGTCTTATGCAACAGAAGCAATTATCGGAGTCTGATATTCTGGTATATGGTTTCCCTTCTCTCTGATTCTACCTATTATCCTGTAGAATAGTGAGGTTTGGAGCAATGAGTCGATGTTACCATTGAGAGAAAGCACATTTAAAATAGATGAACATTTCAATTATTGGAAGCACATAATGCTAGTATGCATATAATATTTAGGCGAATAATATTAACCAGTATTTTATATAGGTTCATAATTATGTGGAAATCCCTGTGAATATTCTCTACATTATTTCCTTGAATGCCAAAGGTGCTAGTATCACACATTTCGCAGATACATATTTTTCTAAAGAAACATTCAGACAATGACTGGTGTCCATGATGTACACGTGCATCTTACGCTGTTGGTACCAAATAGGTTCTTGAAGGTAACTACTGTAGATACATCTGAAAATTAAAGAACTTTAGAACTTGTGTAGTTTTATAGATAACGAAACGATTTAGTTTCGTTGTTGTTGTTATCGTTGTTGTCGTTGTTTTCTTGTATATGTATTTTACATGCATTAAGTTCCATGTATATCTTGCTATCGACCATGAATCATTGAATGACATTCTCGTGTTCACGAAACGATTTCCAACAACAATTGAATTTTACATTGAAAGTTTATAAACAACCTACCATTATTTAAAACCATTTAAACCATACCTGTGTTACTTTTGTGTTGCTAGTGCCGTGGTTTAACTGACAGTTTTTCAGTTAAACCACGGTTAAACTGACAGTTTTTCACTCACTCACACGGTCGGAACTACTTTTAAGCTAGGACTAGAATAATATTGTAGTATTTTAGACTTGTAGTTTTGCTGTTCTCATTGGTGTCGTGTTTCTCTCTGTTCCAAGTCTTGAAGACTCTGGTGTGTTCTGAACGGTGAACACACTTCTGCATCCTTTAGCTATCTATTAACAATATCAAGATAGCCATGGTTGGATTAGTTTAGTGTTGAGTTCAGCATTTCATCTCAATGGTGTTAATCTACTGACATTGCCGCTCTGGAGATAGTTACATCACGTGTCAGGTAACAAATTACGTTTGTAATGTAAAATTGGGAATGAATTTCATGCCGAGAGGTTCATGTGAACTTGTCTCTCTGTGTCAAACAGTTGTAAGTGTTTAAAAGCTTTTGGAGACAATTGAGATGTGTTATTGCTCTATGCTAATTTAAATGTACGGTTCCTGCGAGGTTGATGTACAACATTATTTAAAAGTACACCTAAGAACACATCTATACTTATTATAGTTGCAATAAAGGTGTAACCTTGTTTGTATAATTATGTATACCGGTACATGTATAATATAGCCTTGATACAATACATAAATTGAATTGAATTGAATAAAAGTGCTGTAGATCGTCCTCCGTATACAATGCTATTAACTGATTAACATCGATGATTTCTTTTTTAAATAACTATCTTAAAGGCGTAATATCACAGATATGTATGGTCATTTTGGAGTAGTTCGTAACTACAACTACAAAGTGCATTCACTTGACATACATAAAATCATGTGTGTACACCCAAAAACCTTTCCACTGCTGTATGGTAGACACAATTCCACTGCAACTCCAAATCTGCAATAATAAACCAGACCAAAATCCTCCAGATCCTTACTTCCTCAATTTCATGAATTTTCGTAGTCCAGATTGACTTGTGTTTAGTGACTACATGCTTACATGACATACACCCTCTGTAATCTGAACTGACCACTAGTTCATAACGACTTCGGTTTACTTTATGCCAATAATTCATTTACAATTTGGGAATAACACATTTTAATAGATATGCGTCTAATCGTTCATGTTTATGCAGTTTACGGCCTGTATAACCGATGGATGTAGTTATTTCAGTTAGTCTGCACCATGATCATGACCATTGCAATGAGCATGGACGTCTTCCCCACCTACACTATTGAGCAATTGGGCCACTTTTGAAGATCCTTCATCATGGCTTAAGATCAATACCATAGCCAATTGGCTGCCATAATATGTTCCACCTTTCTAGTTCATTGTTTTACCCCGTTCATCTCCGGTTATTGAAATTCGTAATATTTCAATTTTCCTACCGCTATTTATGGGCAAACTGACAAAATGCAACACGGAATTGAGCGGAAATTTAATTTCCGGTGTATTATCATGAGATTATATCATGTCCTTTCAGATTTCTTTTTTTTTATAATGACACTGTGCTCCACGCCGCAATACTTTTTCAACTGGTAAAATATTTGGTAATTCTAAATTGTGAATATTATTTTGATATCGGTGCAATTTCTACGACAACACGTTTTTTTTTAGGGAAAGTATATGCTAAATACACCTAGAGAAATATAGAATAGAGTATTATGTTGTCAAAGCGTAGATTCGATACATTAGTTTACAGATTAAATAATAATAATAACGAAGTATATATGACTGTACATATAGTGCACTCTTACAATAAAAATACCGATGCGCATTTTTTTACCCTTTATTTTTGTCGAGCAACACTATCTGGATGTCGTTATTTAATACTTTCATTGAGATGAACAGTTAGCTTCATCATTCACCTAGATCTCCTGACCGTATGGAGGATTTCAATTGGCAGATCTATCTTACATCCTTTTAGCAACCGATAGATCTAGACATCCATTGATGTTTTCCTTACTTCACGCGATTCTTCGACAATGTCTACGACTGCACCGCATATATCAGAAGAAATGGCGGATGTGATATTAGCGAGTATTCGCGTACGTTTTCATTAAAAACGACAACTAATAGTTATTGTCCGATTGATATTTTAACGTATTTCATTTTTAACTAAAATATATTTGTAAACTTTCCGGGAAATAACGCGTTGGCATATTACCAACGTTTGATCTCTCGCGAGATGTGATGAGAATCTCACTGGGAAGTTAAGTGGGTATCAAACGTGACAGAACTGTGCATTACAGAAACAAATAATGCTATTACATGAAACATATGGCTTCTCTTTATGAAAAACTAACTTAGTGGGTCTTTTATCGTAATTAGATGCGCACGGTTGATGGTAATTAATGATCACTACGTGGATTAAGTGACGTTCTAGAAGAAATAAATACATGGCAATGATTTACAGAACCGATAACGAAGAGCTTTCGTAATAGACTATCAAAGCAAGACTGTCATCAATTCTGTTGTAAGCCAACTATATAATTAGTGCATCAGAAAGTAGCTATAGCTAGGTAATGTTGTGAAATTGTTTTGGCATCATTTTACCATTTTCTTTCTGAATTCAAAGACGCAGCCTGGAGTGACATACACTTCTGGATGTAGTTTTCCTACACAGGACTGCACACCCATGTTGACTGACTAGAAATTAGCCAAGCTCTGAGATACCCCTATAGCGGACAATAAAGCCGGGGGTTATAACGTTCATCTGACAGCCAGAATTAAGAAAACTGAATAGAAGCCAGGAGAATAGAATAGTGGCTCTTGTCTGGATCTCATCCAACACTGGTAACAAAAGACAAAAGAACGTCTGATACGCGCCGGATTAAACGTTACGTGCCCGGGGCGTTGGTCTCAATACAGATTCTACAGTACAAGTCTTTAACAGAACTATTTCTGAGAATTTCTCAAGTTGGAGATCAATACAAGCGGCATGCGTTTAATTAACCCTCTCCCTGCTGAAGGCAACCGGACATGCCATAAAGAGATGTACCTCTGCCTAAGTCAGCAGGGAGCGGGTTAAGGTTACTCTGATTGATCAATGCATTAAGTGGGAGGCCAGTAAGGCAAGGGTGGTTATCTGTCCACTGCTGTTGGTCACGTGTAGATGTGCGTCATTACGGAGATATGTAACTGTATAATGCTCTCTACAATGGAGCTAACTACAGCTAATAGAGAGCATTATGAGATAGATGTAACGTTCTTTGATAGTGCTACTTTGTAGCAATAATTTAAGAAGAAGTAGCCGTGATTATATATAGACATGTTGTATATATTCGTGTGAGCGTGTGTGTATGTGAATGCGTGTGATTAATGCCCATAGGCTATTGCGTATTCTAAGTTAAAGAAGAACATTGAATTGAATGGTTAAAGGTATGCATAGTAAGTTCATGACGGGACCAAAAATGTTGGTTGACGGCATGAGGTCATGTCTCCCAACTTATAATTACGCTTTAATTCTTTAGAAAACAATAGATCAATACATTTTAGAAACTGGAGTAATATGTTCCAACCGAATAGACTGTTTCAGTAGGCCTTACACACGGATATGTCACGATATGTTACTTAGTTCTTAGTGTTGTTGTTCTGCAAGATCGGCAGCTCCAACATCGCATTCTAATGAATATGGAGGGGAATCCCCTCTCCGGATATCATTAGATGCCCACCACACTATCGCGTCGATAAACGAACACCGAAACGCAATATCAGTACGTCGATTGAACTGCCAAAGGGGTATCTTAACGATTTATAAGTCAACAGTAATGGTGTTTAAGTATATTGTTTGTGGTTTGATACAAAACACACGGTGCTGGATGATATTGACATACTGACTAGATCTAGACGTAGATTAGATCCGGTGATTGGAAGCACGAATATGCATGGTTCATAAACAAGTCACGGGCTGAATATCACAAGAGACACGTGTGGCTGCCATTATAATCATTAGTATCTCCAGAAATTACATGGACGCTGATATAAATAACATAGAATTAAAAAGAAACATTCGCTCTTCTATCAGCGATATTCTAATTACAGGATTAATTCGCCGTATCTTGTTTCAACAGACAGGTAAACAAGTTCTACAGCTATTGCTCGTATCTAGAGCAAGTATGCTGAAGTCTTTGGGGTACTAGTGTACCAAGGGAATGTATGATCTATGCTTTATGTTAATGAAGAATGTATGGTGTTCTAAAGAAGCCTTTGCAACTAAAGAGAATGACTCGTTCTAAATCTGTGACGTTAATATAACGACGTCGACCCTAACGCCATAACGGAGCTGTGTGTCCCAAAAGGTTACTGTAAACACACTTTTAAGCCGACTTTCGTGAACGACGTCACCTTTCGTAAGACTTCTCCGATATCTTGTTATACTAGAATGTATTTGTAACGTTTTTGTGGTGACTACAACAAATAATTAAGTAGACATTTTATTTACAAACGACGTAGTCTTACCAAAGATGGAACCTCATCTGCACTCGCGATGGCCCTTTGGTACACCATAAGATTCAAATGAAGAGAGACACATATTGCATTGTAAGCAACATTCCAGCTCTCCCCCCGGGGTATAGACGGACATATTGTCACGTGCAGGTTCCATATATCGTGGAGGCAATATGTGAGGTTATCACCGTGTCCGGGAGGAGAGTGGCTTGAGATGGCTCACGGTCTTCATACCAGAGACAAGTGCCCGGATAATTTGACCACCAGTTTATTAAGAAACTGTCTAAATATCTTCAAGTATTATTCGACCAAATCAGTTATTACCAACCTCAGGGACTTAACCAGAAACATATCTTCACTTAAGTGGACGTAAATTATAGGACTGAAACCTATGCTAACTATTTTGAAGAATGTAGCATATATAATAATAGTAATATAGTTTCATATATATATTTGAGTGGCAGTTCGAAGCGAAAGTTGACACTTAGAAACGAAAGTATTGGGAAAACACAGTTGTTGTGGATAAGAATTAGCTTCAAAACATCGATTACAACCATTACAACCACTACAAATAATATATACAATGTAGTCTGTGCTGTGCAATGCTGAAAGAATTACGCTCAATATCTAAGCAATAGCATCGTCGTCTGTACAATAATTTCCTACATCAATGTTACTCCTCACATGCGCTTGTCTGCAATTCAGATATATCAGTATTATAGGCGGCCTATTGGTATGGCCTATACTACAGTTGTTCATAGTTAATGTGGTTTTCCGTTCAATATCATATGCATGCAGCTGTTTTAATTTGAAGTTACTGTATAATAAAATAATTGTACTATTAGTATTTAATGCTGATTTTTTAGTACATTGTTCCAAATACACAAGCAAAATAAGTAAGAGTAGACCGTCATATCAACCTATTTAATGAGCATTCATCGGCAGTAACGGAAGACCAGTGGGGTCATATTTCTCTTGTTCTAAATCACTGTCAATGAAGGGGACACTTACACAGAAAAGCCATCTGACATACGTGCGTGCCTGGCATTGCTATAGGTCTGTAATACCTAGAGTGTTCCTTGAGTTATGTTTCCTTCTATGACAGCTGCGTACTGCCAAAATCAATCAATACCATCGCCCCGTTAGCGCGAAGCCCACTACTGGGAATGCATATCTAAAACAATTTTCTTTCCAAGTTGGTGTTCAATTGCATATTTTCTTGTTGAAGTCGCCGATGTAGAAATATAGATTTACATAATAGAATTTATTTTTTAAATCTTCACATAAATACCGGTTTGACCTGCTCTTTGTTCTTTGCAAAACTTTAACAAGAAACAAAAAAATGCTTGACTTATGATAATGTATACAGAGACGATTGGTAGTATATTACCATGACATGGTACTAGTTATTCTCACATGCTTCCGACTATTTAGTTGTACACAAGACAGTAAATTGTCTGTCAGATCAATGACATCAGAGAACCTATTGATATATACCAGCCGGTGCTCGCAGGTTTACTGCAATAACAGTGCAACGGGTGTTGCATGTTTCTTCCTGTTGTAATATGAAATGCCGTGATATGGGCAACATTTTACAATGATATGTCGATATATATTTGCCACTCACATAAATAGCAATCACCGTTACCACAATTACCAGTCTTGTCGTTCAGATGGATGTATGATGTCTCGCCCCCTAAAATGTTGTGCACAAAGTCATTACGTCCCCATTCATTATACACCCCAGTCAATCCGCCCCCGCCACATGACCGTATCGCCCCCACCAAAATTTTGTTCGCAAGTGCCAAGTATCGTATTTTTTCAAGTGTTACCTGTGTTCGTGTTATATTTTTTTCTCAGGCTGAAATAAACATTGTTTTATAAAACAAATAGATTTTAAATCTCCAGATGACAAATGGGATATTATGTTGAAGCTATATACTGCAGTATAGTATAGTAGCACAATCTCACGTCAAATGTTTAACTCAATCAACATGCATTGTCTTTTGAAAGAAAAAAAACACAATCTAGATCTTGTTTTCGTAGTATCCATAACTACATCACTAATTATCCTTATTGAGTTCAACTCCTTCACGAGTGTTCCTCGTTATCCTAAGGAATTTACCACACTTCACGATCACAACAACAGCAAGTTATATGTTCAATTTTCTGTGGAGGTAATTAGATTATGGAGTTGCTGATAACTTATGAGCGGGTCTTGTTCATCTTACATGGAGACAGGTCATCTGTTTACTTGATCCAGAGCAGACCATCAAACGGATTTCTTGACAGCGTGTAACACGCTTACCGACAAGTGCGGCCTTCAGCCTTCCAGTTAACAGCACAGTGGATGTTTTACTGTGCTATAAAATACCATGTATGCAGGATAATCGCATTTGCAATGGCAATATGGAACACTTCAAGTTCCAACACTTTCAAGGACATTACAGCGAACATTACCCTCGGCAATGATACATAAATATATCAAAAAGACGGTTTATGTACATAACTATGGCAAGTATTTGCCAATGTAAAGACAAAAATATATATTTATGAAATCTGGGTCATGTGGCCTGAAATTCTGAAAATAAATCTTTTCTTGTCGTGTCTTGTCTATGACAAGTATGACAAGTATGATATTAAAAACGTGCAACATATTCAAGTACTAGTAGTTAAAACAGCAACTCAGTGATCCCCGCAATGTTTAAAACGATTACGTATAGTTATTAAGACTGCAGTGGAATTGTACCTAGCCTACAGCGGTAAAAAAATATTTGGAGGGACAATAGCGATTATGTGTATGCTAAGAGCATGTATTTTGCATGTTTAACTCTAATTCGGTCCAAAGCGACAACGTAATCTGTGTCAGACTGTGACACTAGGTCAGACTGTCAGTCTCAGTATTTATATAGAAATATATATACAAAATTAAAGTACTACATGTACTTTCGCGTAATATTTAGAAGTACATGATTGATGACTTGTATTGATATACATATTAATAATGGCCTACTTCGGGCGGTTACGCTAGTTTAGCCCCTAGAGTGACGTCACGAACATGCGCACGAAGCACGAAAGCTTGTATAGCAACAACTAGACATGCCCAATGACACTTACTTTCACGACTTCGTGCACACTCTAGCATTGCTCTAGCTCCTCTAGAAACCGCCCGAAGTAGGCCAATATTGGTATTGTAGTTGGTAGCACTGTAGGAGTACAGAATTGTGTTTACCAACGCACGCAACATTCACTGACGAAACAGCATTGACACATGAGGAGAAGTGTGATCTTTGACATACAACTTTAAATGCAAACATATTTAAGTATGACATCCGACATCAATGTTAACTGATTTATACCAACTACAGCAAATCCTATACGGCATTGCAGGGCTTTTATAAAAGTGCATCAAAGCAGTTGAAACCATTGATCTCAATATGTTGGGCTTCGAAGTTATTATGGCTGTGATATGATGACCGAAATACCGACGCGCTGACATCACGGCGGAAGCCACTTAGTCTAGGCTCAGTTTCTGATTTTAAAACAAAACAAAAATGTGTTGTGTGTAATTAATAATTATAGTAACAAGCTCACACCTTCTATTTTGACGATTTAAGACACTTTGATTGAATACACATTTTAGGAACGTGACAATAAAACCATTGACGTATTTAACCCTCTTCCTGCTGGATTAAGCACGCGTACAACTCTTTATGGCGTCTCTGCTTGCCTTCAGCATAGCGATGGTTAATTGAGCTATGATGTTATATTTAAATGCTGTATAGCTACAAAACATAAATGCATAGTCAATGTAGGCTATCTGTTTCTATTATTTCCGTAAATCAAACCGGCTCCGTGGCGTAATGGTTAGAGCGTCGGCATGGAGTGTGGAAGATTGTGGGTTCGATCCCCGGTCGCGTCATACCAAAAGAAGCTAAAAGGTGGTACTTGTTGTTTCCCTGCTTGGCGCTCAGCATTAAAGGGGTAAAGCAAGGACTGGCCAGCTCGGA
>JAVCKZ010100146.1:0-11017 GCA_034780755.1 Lepetodrilus elevatus | reverse complement strand
AATTTTTTGTGTTGAAGTTTAAGTTGGAGTTTTGGAAAATCCCCCCCCCCCCCCCCCACTACAACCACCATCACTCCCCATCACCACTGTCCCTCTAGAACCGTAGTCCTTGTCAATTCCACAGCTCTATAAAATATGGCTTGCATTTCAACGTGATGACACTCACTACATGACCATCTCATTTACAATTATATTTTTTTTACAATATGGCGATATTTTTTTTTACAATGTGCCGATATTGATTAACTCTACAATTATTTCCATTTTGAAAAAAACACACACACAAACTCCTAAATAAACCTATAATTTTAATTTTGATTCTGGCATACTGTAATAAATCATGTGTATTGATATCGCGCTTGACACCACGTACAAGCCAGGGCTCTGGACTAACATATGCCCAACTTACAGGGGCAAGTTAGATTGCACTGCGGGCAACCTACCGTACTTTTTAACATTTAGCAGCTTTGGTGCCTTTGCAACTTGCCCTGACTTGCCCTGTGGGCAAATAACTCAAAATGTTAGTCTGGAACCCTCAAGGTGCGTGCTCAAAACACTCGGTAGCATGTACATATTGTTCTATAATAATTCATGTAGATCTATGTTAATGATAAAAATAAACCTGCAACAATCATCAGCACCAGCTGGTACCATATGACATAAAACCAAGAATGATAAAGAGCACCATAATTATAAATACAGTGCCCCCTCGATATAATGCCCTTCGATGCACCGTGGATTCGGATACAATGCGGGGTCCAACGTGGACACTATTTACAAAAATTAATTTTATTTTTATTTTCTACAATTATATTTGTTGCTATAACGCGGGTATTATAACACGGATGGCATGTCATAGACCCCAACTTTGCGTTATATCGAGGGAGCACTGTATTACGACTACATTGGAAAATAAAAAGGCAAAATTGATTATTATGGCCAGAGATTACGAAATGTTTTGAGTACGATTTCATGCTCAAGCTCAAATTGTATATATATGGGGATTTGTGAACAAAACTTTGAGCATGACATCATACTAAAAAAGTTTCATAATCTTCATAATCTGCTGTCCGATTTTTATCAATATTGAATGGATTATTAATATTGATATTTCATGTATCAGTATCGACAGCAGGGTTGGAACTTAACTTTAAAACGTACTCGCTCGATTAATGATATAAATAACAAAACATGAAATTTCTACTCGACTAATGATATAAATATAAGAGTTTCTCCAAACGTGCAATCCTGCATCTCATACGCAAAAGGTTTGGATGCACTTTATTAATAAAATTTGTTGATAAGTATATCAACATGCGTCCCTGGGACTCTCAAAAATTGAAACCTAAGTGGAACCCTGCATAGATATATGTGATATTATGCCTTTAACAAAAACAATTCATGATAAAAAAAAAATATTAAAATTAAAATCAATTCTTACCTGACTCTGTAGTAGACACCTTGGTGGTTATTTCCTTAGGACATTGTGTGAATACAAGATCTATTGCGGTGAATATGAAAGCCACAACGTCAGGCACGGATAGTCCCAGCTCTTCAGTCAGCCTGTTGAGCTCAGTATTGCCAATGTTAAACTGTGCTTTGAGCACATTCCCTAGAGATGCTGTGGCCAATTTCTCTTTTAGATGCTCATACATGGGAAGACATTTTAGGCTCCAATAAACCTGAACAAGAGAAAGAAAACATAATCTTTTTTTTTTTTTTTTTTGTATTGGGGTTTAAAGTCTTTCACTAATATCACGACTTGTCAGTTTAGGGCAGGAGGAAACCCGCAACATCTGTAGCACTGAATGTTGCAGTAAACCTGCGAGTACTGGCTGGTGACAACTTTGTATAAATGTTATCGTTAATCCAGGTACTTGGAAGAAAAGCAAAAAGGAATAATTTGGCTTGCATGCTTTCCTAGCAGCAAGTTTGACATACGTTTCAAGCGGGTTTGGCTTTGCGATAGGTTAATTGTACGTACTTTGGATTACTAGATATGCAGTTAATTATACATACTTTGGATTGTTATACATGAAGGTTAATTGTACATACATTGGATCGCTAGATACACAATTTAATTGTACGTACTTTGGTTTGCTAGACATGCATGTTAATTGTACCTACTTTGGATCGCTAGACATGCACGTTAATTGTACGTACTTTGGTTCGCTAAACATGCATGGTAATTGTACGTACTTTGGGTCGCTAGATACACAGTTTAATTGTACCTACTTTTGAACCCTAGATATGCAGTTCAATCTACGTACTTTGGATCGCTAGATACGCGAGTAGTGTCCATGGATTTCCCCATAACATCCGACTCATCCAAGAGATCCAGATCCATGATGGAGCCATCCAGTGGCGTGGCCTTGGAACACAGAACAGTGGGGATTCCTCGCAGCGTTCCGGACAGAACCTTCTGGAAGCGCTCCTTGGTAGGAGACAAGCCCAGAACATCTGCAACAGAACATGTTAAGTAGAGACCACAAGTAAGTCTATTTTTAAAATAGAGACCTGGCCCCGAGATTACAAAAACGTACTCAGACTATGACGTTACATGACGTTTTAAGAACATAATTCTGAGTTGAGCACAGAAACATACTCAGAAAAGTTTCGTAATCTCGGGGTCTGGGATTAGTGCTAGTTATCTCCCTTGCTTCACTGCATGTGACCCTGGTCTTGATTAAGTTGTATTTGAAGTAATAAACATAAAAAGGTAGAAAGGTTTATTTATTTTCAGAGCTGAATATGCTTATATTAGTTTGAAAACCAGATACCAGGGGATATAAAGTGAAAAACATTGTTAGACATCCACTGTCACATCAGCATTGGAAAGTATGTGTTGGTGACAACATTGTCAGTAATAACATGCTTATTTACGGAATGGTACTCAACATATAATTTTCCTGTCTATAGTTCAACATTTCAACACAATATAATGAGGAAAATATAAATTATTATTATTATTATTATTATTATTATTATTTGATCTGCGTGCCTGCTCTCACCATGCTTGGTGAAGACCAGGTTGGCCTTGAAGAAGCCGTCTCTAGGGGCAACACTGCCGACCTTCAGCACGCGCTCCACGAAGGTGATGACCTGGGTCTTGGTGATGTGAAACATGTGCTCCACAATCAGCTGGTCCACGAGCTTCACAAAGTTCCCCAGCCGACTGCAGACAGACAATGTGGAATGTGTCCGTCAAGCATATCTTAGAACACCAAGCACAATGCCGGTGACAATTTTGTCTACATGCAGGTGTAAAAATGTTTTGGAAAGATGTAATTCTCTTACAATACCGCAAATAATTGTCAAACATTTATTTATAGCCAAAACAATATCGAAGGACTTTTTTTTATCACGTTTGATATTTATTAATTATCCACGAACGCTGACCTAGTTTCACTTTTCGCCACTCTGAGGTTCTCTTCCCTTTGATCTTTCTTGGCCCTCTGAAGATGCATCGAGTCCTTGGAACTGTCAACACATAGAATCATCGTCAAGTTACGGTGGCAACATCATCTGTGGAATCATCATTAAACTTCTCTGCCTTTTAAATCCTACATAGTTGATTTTACTTGATCATACAGATTATGAAAGACAATATATACTATTTGATAATGTATATTTATTGGTGATGTTAAATATTGTTAAATGGCGGCCATTTTGGATTTTGGCCTTAAAAAGGCCTTTATCAACATGAGATTTTTCTAGACTTTTAGTGTGTTGTTTTGGGGCCCTCAACTATTACAAAACCATTGAAAAAGCTTGTGTTGCAATTTGTGGTGGGTCCAACCCTAGATTGACCTGACTATATTACTATGGAAAAAATATGAGCAAATTATTTTAAAATATATGACGCGGTATCGTCATTGCAATAAAAGTAATGTCCAAAGTGGCCTAAATAATTTGCATTGTTTAACCCTCTCCCTGCTGGATCAGACACAGGCACTGCTCTTTAGGGTTCTTTGGTTGCCTCCAGCATGGGGAGGGTTAGCAAGAGCAGCAAGAACCAGACAATATATCTGCATGGGACGCATCTACAAGGAATATCTGTGGCGAGACGAGGACTTACAAGAATGTCTTCTTCTTGACTTGTAACTCGCAGTATCTGAGTTTCTTGAAGGACTCCTCAGATGTGACTTCAATGACCATCTTGCAGTACCTGTGGACAACATTATAGGAATTTATTTAAATTTTAATTATTTATTTTTTAAATTGAGGTTAAGAGTCACTTTCAAGATTCTTTCACTTATACCAACTAGAAACACTGGATGTCTATATAATGATCCTTTAGAAGTCCAAGGTACAAGCATCTATCTGTGGTCATATAAGAAATTATTTTTATTTATTATTTATTAGTTTTAAATTTGTGTTGAGAGACGCTTTCAAGATTCTTTCACTTATCCCAACTAGAAACATTAGGGTCATATTTGATTACAGAACCCTCGACACAAGTTGAGTGCTAATCGCACACGCGCAAAGTAACTTCAAATAAAACACCCGAGAACGTAACACCAGTGTTGAAGGTACTACGGACCAATCAGAACAACTGTAGACAGTCACGAGTGTAAATCGGACTGTTGTCTGACGTCACAACCCTCGACCACTCGAGGTAGAATGTCGTCACAACGCTCGACCACTCGAGGTAGAATGTCGTCACAACCCTCGACCACTCGAGGTAGAATGTCTATCGTGTTGCTGTACTTGGTGTTGAGAACTCACCTGAAGAAGCGCTCCAGTAACTTCTCGGCTTGGATGTTCTTGTAGTTGATGTCATTCTCGTAGTCTCCCAGCTGGTAGGTTTTACTGCAAGAGATCAGCATTATCATTTAATAGTCTGACAATATCATAATTTATATTTCTGAGAAAACAGCTACAATAGACTCGTCAGAAGTTCAGATTTGAATTCCTGAGACATTGTTATACTAGAAACAACCATCAGATGATCTGGGCTTTAGTATACTTGTAAACATGATCAAAATCCTCTGTGATCTCGGACTAAAAAAACTAAATAGTCTGACAATCTTAATGGATTGATGATGACGTCAACAGTCTGGCTCGCGTTCATGTATGACTGAGTACACATGTACTTACTCAATCTCCACAGGAAGGAAGTTGATAGTGATGACCTCCTTCAGAAGTCTGTAAAGACAAAAATATGTAATTAATTAATGTTTTACGTTGCAATGGGATTATTTCACCCATAGAAAAATATGTAAGATTACTTCCAAATCCAAATTGGTCAAATACAGCATAATTTACATATAAAATATCAACCTGAAAAATAAATTCTTACAACATTGTGTCTAAGTTTTTATATTGCATATGGCCACACACAGATGGCACTGGAAAGATAACTTCTATGGAAAGTGATTCATGGCCCTGAGATTGCGAAAACCTTTGAGCACAATTTAATTCCCAACTCAGTCTTTTTCACAAATCCCCATATAAAATTTGAGCTTGAGCAAGAAATCATACTCAAACAGCATAATAATCTCGGGGTCAGGTTACTACAGCCAGATTCAACTCCTGACCGTTGGTTTCAAAATCCAATAATCTTTCACTGAGCTCCCACCCTCAAGGTAGAAGACAGCGTCTATAGTACTACAGTACTATAACACATCTTACCGTGATACTTGTAGCAGAGCCGCTCCATACGCTGCGATGTTGTGAAGCAGTTTGTCAGCCACGGACTTCTGTCTGCGCAAGAAGTCCAGATACAACTTGTTCGCCCGCCATCTGTAATATATATTCAAAACTTTTTTTTATTCAAAATGGTATAACAAATTTTCTTTGTACTATAGTACAGTGCACCCCTCAATATAATGCTGAATTTTGGGTCCATGACATGCCACCTGCGTTATAATACCCGCGTTATATCAACGAATATAACAAAAATTAAATAGGGGTCCATGTTGGACCCCGCGTTGTATCCGAATCCGCAGTGCATTGAAGGGCGTTATATCGAGGGAGCACTGTACTAGTAGAACCTCAGAGCCTCCAAGCTTCCACCTCTCTGATATTCATGTATCCATATTGGTTCCATTCGGTCAAAGTTGATTGCGACAATCTTTAAGGTGGATGGCATAATAATAAAATATGGATTATTAACTTCCTGCTGAATTGTTCCATTTTCCATGTATATATATGCCTGCAGTAGTGAGGAGGTTAAAGCGTTATTTCCTGGGCAGATTGTTCAACAGCACTCAGGGTATCATTTCTCGAAGCTATCATATCCAATATCACCCGATTGCCATTATTATGAGATCGCTACGATAGGAAAGCATCGAGAAACAATACTTTGGTAATTTGCTCTTGAAAGAAATAAGTCTTTAGAGTTCTCTATAACCCTCTCCCTTCTGAAGTATGCACAAACACTGCATTGAGAGGGTTAAAGTAGTGAGATCTTTGGTTAACAGCAACATTTTCCACAGAATAGCACTGCACTGACTTTCTTGAATTGGTATGTTGCTGTCCATGAATTGTTTACAATAATGTTTCGCGTTCCAGTGCAACACTGCAAAGCCGCTCGCTAACACTGGACAGGAAGTTAGCCACTGAGACTGACCTGACGAACATCTTCTTGATGAGGTAGTTCCTGAAGAAAGGAATGGCGGCCACCGCCTTCCACAGCACGGCCTCTCTCTGCCACTCGCCCAGAGTGAGGCTCTCGTTGGGCTGCCTCTCGAACACGTGCAGCACCCCGAACGTGGAAAACACGTAGTGCTCGGCATTGGCCTGTAACCACAACATTGTGTATACTCCCCAGGGTTTTGAGTAGGAAACCCCCGCACACTGATCCATTGACCGGGGGGAATAATGTGGCGCTATGAGCATGATTTTGAGCATGGAATTGATACAATGTAAATGAGCATATTACTATTATTATTATATTTATTTAATATTATTATTAAAAAATTATTTTTATTTTTATTAATATTTTATTTTTATTTTATTAATTTATTTTTGTTATTATTATTTGGAGGTCTAGTTGTAAAGAAAGCTGATTCCAGCAAACTGTTCAATGTTGGCACTAAATATGATCATCTGGTTTAATACATGCTTTCCGTGGAAACTGCCTAAACAGCACAACTCACCTTGTTCTTAGGCACGGACATGAGATCGTAAGGTGTGTAGTGTCTGTTTGGAGTCAGATTGAGGTGGAGAGACTTTATTTTTCCTAGATGGTGCAACTTGGCGAAGTACAGCACTGCATCTCGACCAGACATCTTAGGAATGTACTCTTCCTGTATTTGTAAGAGAAGGAAATGGTCTTACCTAGGCTACGGAGTATACACGTAGAGTCTATTACAATGCAACTTTAAATGTGAACAGAATCTTTCCGAATAGCCAATAAAAAAAAGATTATATGTAAAATTCAATTTGAAAATATGAAAATTGCTTTTAACTAAATCAAACTCAATTAATGATTGCAACGAAAATAATCCTTCTTCCAGCGAGAGATCTAACATTAAAGCGGTTTTCCTCTGTGACACCATGTGATTCCACTCTATTTAGTGCAATAAAGAATTTGAATCATATCCCATGGGTTCCATGCACGCCTCTCTCTATGTATGATCTGACCTGTATTGCCGGAATTCCGTCTTTCCGCGGAGTCTTCTCGCCCTCTCTGGCTGAGAGAAGACTGACGGTACTGGCTCTGGGAGAACTCGGAGGTCGAGGCGACTTGGGCTGAAATACACGAGGACATTGGAATCCTGTCTGTGTGTAGTATAACATGCATGTACCATCTAGCACATGTCTATGGCATTTAGCTTGGCTAGAGTAGTCTGAAATCAGTACTTTAAACTTCAACTTTTTTTAATTATTTGGGTTTTTTTTCTCAACTTTCTTAATTCCATGGTGCATGATATACAATTGGACATTTTATATTAGCACAGTTTTTCTTATTATTGAAACAGCATGCACTGAAACAGTATTACTCGAATCCCTGGGGAGTATACAACCAAAACTATATGCTGGAAGGTGCTCCAGTATATAATATGAACACAAATTGATGTACATTTGCAATGCAGACATGTGCCGAATTGTGCAGTTGCATACAGTTTATCTTGTGTAACTATGGTAACCCAGTAACTATGGTAACCCAGTAGCTATGGCAACCAAGCATACTACCTCTTGTGGGATGTTGGTGCTGAGTGCTAGTGCTGTGGTCCCCAGACAGTGGCTCCAGATGGACTCCCCTGTGACACCAGGTAACATTGCAGTGGTAACAGGTTGCAGTGGTAACGGAATCAACAAAATAGTAAAGAAATAAAAGCATATTTGAGAAAATAATAATTACAACTTAAGGTAATTGTGTTATTGCATAAGAAAATAATAGTGATTGTTTCTTCTGCATTTGGTGTGGAAAATAGGCAACAAAATAGTTGATACTGTAAATCACGAAATGAATGCGTCACTAATTTAATGCGACCTCTAGATTTTAGACATAAATGCGACACCAATAAAATGTGAACGGCCAAGTCTCCATTCATATTTGTCCAATGCGCAGCAATTAAATGCGACAATACGGCGGCCGCATTTTTCGCATTAATATTCTGCTCGCGTTAATTTCATGATTTACAGTATTTAATGCACATAGAAAAATGTGTAGCTAATACCAGTGGTGTTGCATGAGTTCATAGACATGCAATAACATTATCAACATTCTTATAGATATGTTATATACATTGAGGAACATCTTTTCACGTTGGATATACGTCAGAATATGATACACATATAGCATCACTTATGACCTCCCTTTGTCACAAGCAAAACATACATAATGATCAAACACAAAACTAATAAAAAAAAAAAACATTGATAGTATCAAGACACAATGTTGGTAAACCAATTTTCAACTGGATGATCAAACCTAAAGATACCTATTTTGTTTGACATGGGTTATTCAACTTCAGAAAATTGTGAAACAAAATCAAGCATGACGAAGCCATGTTTTGTGAACACAGCATTGACTTTCTACTGGCTGGCAAGTCGATTGCTTTGATTGCTTTGCCTTTGTGCAGACGCTATGCTACGACTCACTTGCAGCCATTTCCAAGGCAACATTGCCGAGAGATTGTCCAAGATCACCAATGGTCAGAGGTTTGATTTTATGGATTTCAGCTTCAGTCTGTGAAAACAATAAATAAGAATGATGGCGCCATAAAAACTTTTTTTTATTAAAATATGTATATGTTCAAACACCTGCTTGATTCATTGCATGAATGGCACTTCAGAAGTAAATGTGTCACACAGTACTCACAGGTAAATGTGTCACACAGTACTCACAGGTAAATGTGTCACACAGTACTCGCAGGTAAATGTGTGACAGTACTCAGAGGTAAATGTGTCACACAGTACTCACAGGTAAATGTGTCACACAGTACTCACAGGTAAATGTGTGACAGTACTCACAGGTAAATGTGTGACAGTACTCACAGGTAAATGTGTGACAGTACTCACAGGTAAATGTGTGACACAATACTCACATGAAAATGTGTCACACAGTACTCACAGGTAAATGTGTCACACAGTACTCACAGGTAAATGTGTCTCACAGTACTCACAGGTAACTGTGTGGCACAGTACTCACAGGTAAATGTGGCACAGTACTCACAGGTAAATGTGTGACAGTACTCACAGGTAAATGTGTGACATAATACTCACATAAAAATGTGTCGAACATTATTCACAGGTAAATGTGTCACACAGTACTCACAGGTAAATGCGTGGAAAACGGGTTGATACCATCAGGGAGTCTTATCTTTGGAGCGGCGCACTTCCTGGGGCCGTGGGGCACCACCTTGACCACACAACCACTAACGCCACCATACGGCCTCGCTGGGAAGGCACCGCGACGGTGCAGTGTTTCTATCTCCTGAAAACAAACATTACAGACATACAGTACACTGACAGTTTACATTACTCATTTAATATCCAATATTTTACATATATCGCTGCATGGTCATTTTCTTACCCTGTATACTAATGTATTTAGTTTTCAATTAACGTATATATTGTTATGTAGCGATATGTGGGTGGATATGGCGTGGACTAAATGGGCATTATTTATTATTATTATTATTATTATTAAATTCAAAATGATATGAAAGTACTGACCTGTGGAAAGACCTTGGCTATGGTGTCGACGAGATGAAGATCAAAAAAGCGTTCCTTGTGGGACTCGACCTGATTCACGATTCTCTGCAGGTAGTGATAGAACTGAAACAACGAGGATTATCAAATTGAAAAAAAAATATTAAAAAATCTATCAAAATAATCAAATGTCCACATTCATCATCAATTTCATCCCATACACATGGTAGCTGTCCAGTTCACAAAAGAATTAATGAATTAGTATTTATAAATGTTGCAGCGTAAATATTTCACCCATACACAATTTCACGAAAACAAATATAAACAAACATATCCTCACTTCTAACTGTGTCTCTGTACTCTGAAGAATTTCTTTATACGGTGGCAACAAATCCATGACTTCTTGAAGAAAGATCCATGATGATCGACTGTAATGTGAAAGATATATTTCATTAAATAAAATACAAATGTAATCCTTCAAGTTCTAAATAAGATGAGAATATTTTAGTCTCAGTTGTTAACCTACATAAACTCTGAACAGTGTAATGCTATCATATGAATGTGACATTAGAAATAGTTCTTCCAAGCACAGGAACCATTTATACATATTAAATTGATAATTAACCCTCTCCATGCTGAAGGCAACCAGAGATGCCCTAAAGAGCAGAGGCTGTGACTAATGCAGCAGGGAGAGGGTTAATACATCTGAAAAAGCCACACATCTACCCATAAATTGTTATTGCTACGGTATATAGTATACATATATAACAGCATACAGATAATAGGCATAACTGATATAAAGGTATACCGAAATATATAGATATACTGGTTATGGGCCTATTATCGCCTGAAATATGAACGTTTTCCTGGATATTTTTCTTAATATGTACATCAACTTCATTATACTTAC
>JAVCKZ010100134.1:0-24182 GCA_034780755.1 Lepetodrilus elevatus | reverse complement strand
ATAATAATTCTATATCTAAATTTGCACCTACTTTCCGCGATTGCATGGTCCGGGCTTTGCTAAGTCATTTTTAATTTACCCTGATGTCTTTGATACCTCTCTTGTTAATGTCTCACACTGTAATAATAGTGGTGATAATAATAATAATAATAATAATAATAATAATAATAAAGTAATAATAATAATAATAATAATAATAATAATAATACCAATCATCATAATAATAATAATCTTCACTTCTTGGTAACATTCTAGAATAGGAATGCTATGGTGGTGGACGATACTCTGATCACTCAGTGGTGAGGCATCTTCTCATTTTGAATTTGAAAGTAGCACGCCTGAAAGAAAGAAATGTAACAATAACTTATTGTTGCAATGTAACAAAATATGTACTTAACATTATCATTAAAACGTGAAATAAGAATATACTGTGTGGTCTGTTCTGACACACTGTGCAGTCTGTACATGCCGGTGAGGTAGCGCAGACGGCACAGGAAAAGTACAGTAACGTCGCCACATCATAGGTAACTTTGCCGCCATCTTGCTTGTGTAAGACGTGTGCGAGTCGTTCCATTATCTCAGTACAGCTTACTGGAGTGACGTCACCTGTCTGTACGAGAACACTCAGCACAGATGAAAGGAACGGCCCTAGTGTTCCAAACGACATGAATGCTATGCAACCTAACAGGTTAGGGACAGTGTGCGGTTTCGTTCCTTCGACAAAACAGTGTGCTCGGAGTACTCCGGATACTGTTCTATGGAGAAAGAAATGTCCCCACAGAGACTAGAGTTACCTCACCTTGAGTGTGGTGGACATGAGCCCTAGCTCTCCGTACTCCAGATGGTGCTCTATCAGGTCGTCAATCATGTGGATCTCAGCGCCCAGGTGCCGGATCTTGGCGCGCACCACCACGAACTGGAAGATGGGGAACAGGTCGTCCATGCACCACACATGCTCCACAGATAGCGATGTCTGGACAGTCTGGAGGAAAGGGGAGATAAGCATGTATGTAGCAGTGGCAGTGCAGCTTATATTATTAGAGTATGTAAGTAGCGGGTATGGGATGAAGTGGAACGGTAATAGTATTGTATTTTTATATTGATATAATAAATTTGTGTTTCGTATTATCTCTTTCTTTATTAAATTGGGTTTTAGAACCACTGTCAATTATTTCTTTCTTTTGTGATTGACATATGTTTTAATTAAGGTTTTGGAACCACTTTCAAAATTATTTCGCTCATATCACAGCTTGTTAAATTTATCCCAGGAAGAAAGCTGCGGCATATATGTACTAACAATAACGCAGTCTAGCCAAGCGACATATCTGACTTACCGATGTGATGTCCAGGAATGTCTTCTCCAGAACTTTCAGCTTGTCAATGGGACTGAAGGCAGTGCTGCATAACAGATGATAATAATAATAATAATAATAATAATCATAATAATAATGTGAATACCTATATTGTGCAAAATTCATGCTCAAAAGTTTATCAATATGTTTGAAATAATAATAATAATAATAATAATAATAATAATGTTTGAAATCTATTGACATTTCCGTACCTCAATTGTTGAAGGGTATCAACAGCTGAGGCGTAACACGTATCTCGGAGTTGTGATAACCTCTGAAACAGAATGTGAACAAATACAGACAAGGATGGCGACGATGAAATGATAATCTGGGGGCCTATTGTTGAAACTTTCTTATGAACAGTTCAGACATAGCCATACCATGACATTCGTTAAGAACTGTTCTTAGGCCCCCTGAATTTATTTGATATCCTTTACTGAATTTCTGACCACATAGATTTTCAAAAATGTGATGATCTGACGATAACTGACCTGTCCTTTATCGTGGAAGAGTTCATCATCGATCAGCCAGAACTTCCTGAAAGAGACAACGTTGAATTTAAACCAACTGTTTCAACTATTAGACAGAATGAAACTCAATAATGATTTAAGTAACAAACATTGTACAAAACATGATCTTGTTTTATGTCACAGCGGGGAATGATTGATTATGGAGTTCAACGTCGCTGCGGGAATCTTCCACCCATTTGCGACTCGACGGCTGGCCAAGAGTTCTGTCACATGGACAACACTGGTCTTACTGTTCTATGCCGAGGTAGGCCATGAGCGCCATGTCGCCCTGTCTGTTCAGCTTGAGGACTCGCTCCCAGTACTTCTCGTCCTCCTTGTCGTTGTACAGGGCGTACAGGTCGAACAGCGGCGGGTAGATCTTCGGTAGCAGCAGCGGATACAGCAGACCCGCAGCCGTCACGATCTCGCTGGAACAGGAACAAACTTGCATGTCAAATAGAGGTGGGTAAATGTCATGGATCTCACAAGAACTTAAAGTTTTGTTCACAAATCTCAACATAAAACTTTACCTTGAGCATGAAATCATACTCAAAAAGTTTCAAAATCTTGGAATCTGGCCAGACAGAAAGATAGGGCGTGATCAATTTTACATTTCATCTTCCAGAAGACGTCTTATTGCTGATCGTTTTTGCAGCAGAAGACATCTTCTTCTTGTGGCAGACGAATTCCCACACTCCACCTCCATAGCAGGGGCGCATAGGTGAACATTTCTCTTCCTAGAATCACTTCTACCAAAACGAGAAGACGCCAAATCAATCACACCCTTAATGTGGGAAATTTGTGGGAATTGTTTGTACCTACTGTATTATATCAGTATTTCAACAGTCATGTCACCGACATATGTATTATGTTAACCCTCTACCTGCTGGATTAGGCACTGCTACTGCTATTTAGAGCATCTCCGGTTGCCTTCAGAATGGAGAGGGTTAATTACACACCTGTGTCATGATTTCACAATGGTGGAATTGGGGTTTTCTCCTTAGCCGTTTTCTTGACAATGTCTAATTGTCTACTCTGGCAAATGGGTGAAAGATTCCTGCAGCGACGTTAAACTCCATATTCACTCACTCACTCTGGCATGGCAATTTTCCATTGATCCGCGGAAATCTGCCGATTTATTTGTCTAGAGATCGGTTTATTGGCACTGGACGGTGAGGCCTGCAGCCCCCCCCAGACCACTGGGATTTTTTTGGTGCTGAAATCACAATTGTCTATTGCCATGTCTGTCCACTGGATATGTCTTGAACAACGACCCATGCAGATTGTTTTACATGTCACTTGTGTACTTATAATGTGCAATATTATCATTCCATAAAACTGCCTATGGATTTATGGCCATATCATGGCTTTCTCTCAGATATTTCATGTTTTATGTCATCATTATATTAATAATTTTACTTGTACATATTTATTATAAGATAATGTAGCTTTGACATACATGAATTTATCAACAGTAAATCAACTCCACTGTTGATTCTAAGTTTTAAAAATGTTAATTTTTGTTATATTTTTAAAACTCGAGGGTGTGGTGCAGACTAGGTACACGTAGTAGCGACAAACATTTTTTTTACTTGTAAACCTTTGTCAAGGAACTGGCATGATTTACATGTATTTTCATATTGTGTGTATATTAATAAATATGTACTAAATGAGTATGACCGTCTTGTGTTTTGTGTTCTCTACTCTCAGCAAGAGTTACTTCTTTCTTATCGAACTGCCTCATGATGTTAAAAGGTCGTACTTGTCGTTCCCCTGCTAGGTACTTGGCATTCAAAGACTGGTTTGCATTTGTTAGCCAAACATTTTGAGTACAATTTCATGTTCCAAGCTCAAATTTTATAGAGATTTGTGAGTAAAATTTGTAGTCATGCTCAAAAATGTTTTGTAATCTTGGGGCAGGGTTACTTAAATTGAGTTCATGTGATCCTGTATGTCAAAGTAAATGTTCTGTAATGCATGTAATCGTCATGTCCACTCTGCTGCATCCTTAGGGCACGGACTCTGCGACTGTTTTCATACGCTACATCTCTGACCCTGAGTAATGGAGGATAGTTAACTGTATCGAGTGAAGTGGGGAGGCCATCTTTTCAGTAGTGGAAATGTATCGGGAATTTCATTATGAAGAGTTTCTTGGTGGGGTATTCTATATGTATTATAAACCAATCCAACTATTTGTATCATAATTAATGTGGAAATGCATATGCCAAGGGAGAGAACTCATTGTTTCACAAGTTGTTGTCCATAAAATAACCAAGACCTGCGATTTCCTCAATTATATATTTTTTTAAATTGTGGTTTATATCTGTTTTCAAGATTGTTTCACTTATTCCTCAATCTGTAAGATCTTAATTTTTGTATTCATCTTCAGACCCATCAACGAAAACTGACATCAGAAATGGTAAAAATATTCACAATACGCTCTACATAGAAACTGCATCATTCTACATAGAGTGAGAGAGCGAAAATGTAAATTTTGCATCATTCACCACAGATTAGCTTAATAAAACACAGAATCTATAACTTTTATGATGTATGATGTAGATTATGGTTTATGAAACCAATATATGGTGAATGCCACAATATTTAAAGTTTGGGCCACTTTCACCCATTTGCCACGAAGGTCACTATGAGTAGAATGACAGAAATTATATTTATAGAGGGTAGTTGTATGAATGTTTTACCGTTTCTGATTTCAGTTTTCATTGGGGGCTCTGATCTAGAATCTGATTTGGCCAAAATAGTGTCACGTGACCCTATTTCCCCAGGGTATTGTTTCTCGAAGCTCTCATATCTACTAAAATACCATAAGGACTCTCTTAGCGATCTCTAACACATGGAGAGTATGCACAACAGCGCTATGGTCTAATAGTGGATATGAGAGCTTTGAGAAACGATACCCTGGTGTGTGTATATATAAGGAGACAGGACCCCTGTTGTAGAGGATGCATGATCTCTAATCTGTATAACACTTCCTTTCCAGTTAATACCGCCCATGTGAAATATTCAAAATCTGGCTGCTCCATCTATAACGTAGGGATTTTCACTTTGCCATAAACACATTAGACACAAGTACATCTGAAAATAATTTTATTTTTCTACAGTGAGTGGACTTTTCACTGTCCATAGAGAGAAGACGATTGAAAACCTAAAAAAAAAATTATTTACAAAAAAAATAACAATGTCAACCACCCTAAAGGATTAAAAAAAAAAGAATTTTGTTCCATTAGTCTTTTGTTCGGTGTGTTAAAAAACAATAACGTTGGTTGTAATTGTCGTAGCCAGGCAGCAAAAGTCAGACTACCAACACCATTGTATTATTATGGAGACAATGCTATATTTGTGGCAGAGATCAAATAAAAAATACATAAAAGACACTACGAGTTCAGTTAGAAGTAATTAGAGAAAGGCTATTTCATAAATTACCAAGTGTTGATTGTCGGTTAAAGCCAAAAACAAAATTAGTTGTGTTTCAGTTAACATTCCCAAAAGATATGAGGCAGAATATAACATAATAGAATAATAATAAGAATATATACTTGTATATACTATTATATGTTATATGGAATATGTTTTAATCAGTTTTCTTTTCAGTGTAACTCTTATCCATGCCAAAGTAATGGAAGTGATTTCAATAAAATAGATTTTCCTAACGACTATTGAAATAGAAAGGTTGGGTTACCAAAAACACAACTATTTTTCTTCTGGCCTAAGTATCGAAATAGAAAGGATTATTTCTCGATATTGGTAAACGTGCACACACATACTGCCTGACTAGACGCGCATCATCGACACTTGTCAAGGAAGACATCTTTGGCTCATCTGCTTGCATGAAATAAGAAGGGAGCAATGATTTGTTTAGGTTTCAGAACAATGTATGAAATAATTTTTCTGGAGGGTATAACAAAAATGGAGATCAACATGACAGCTTGGGGGGGCTGTTTTATAGAGCACCAAAAATCTTGTGGGGCCTGTTGTACGAGAAATACACCCACTAGTGCGAGAGAGAAGCTTCTGGAACTGCCACGCTGGAAGCATTGCACAGGTTGCACAGCTGGTTGCACAGACTGGTTGCACAGGTTGCTTCCTCAGCAGGCATCAGATCAATGAAGCAACAATATTGCACATATTCCCCCTCATGGCAGCTTAACACTTTTACAAATGAGCAATTGCACAAATTGCATGGACGCAAAACAAAACAAAAAGAAGACAGATTTCGCAAGCTAGCTATTAAAGCTTTTTTTTTTTGGATGTGAAGTTTCTGAAGAAGTAGCTTCAAAGCTCGAAGAAGCTCCCCTCTCTCTTTCGTTACACTACACCCTACCCTTTCTTCCTATAGGACAGGGGCTGGGTAATAGTTGGGTGGGGGATCTTGTATTAATGGGTTAAAACAAGCGGGGAATCCCCCTCCCATAGGATATTGGCATGGCAGCCATTTTGTGACCTTATATGGAGGCGGATGGAACAGTGAGATCAAGAAGGAGATTCTGCAAAAAAAAAAGCTTCGTCAAATCCGACGTGACCCGCCCCAGGGCAAGATGAATCGGAAATAAGCAATTGCAGAATATTGTCAATTAACATAACAAGCGTAAATTACCATAAATAAATTTGTCGACTGTCTCGTCAAATTCGACAGATGTATTTCTTAAACCGGGTTTCTTTCATCTGAACTTAAATGCAGTATCTTTTAAACAGCATTCGATACTTGAGAATACTGCATCGAACAAACAAACAAAAAGGTAATTTTGGATTTCTGAATAATTGTCAATTGCAATTGCCCTTTTCTGAAATGTTTAGAGACCTAGGTCTTTGGGGGGTTATAACTACCGGTACGTATTGACAGACTGTGGTATCGGAATTGCTGGCCTGGCCTAGGATGCAATGATGCAGACAATGACAGTGCAGAAGCTCGTATATATATGTATATGTCTATATATAGGATAGTATTAGTTCTAGATGCTTGCAAAAATTGGACAGCAAGCAATGCAACAGACAGGACGCGGAATACGGAACCCAGGTACAGAAACATCTCACACATGTTATAAAATGTTCTAAATAAAATACGGAGACAAAACCCTTGGATATTGATAGCTAAAAAAAATATATAAAAATATATCATAATCGATACTTGATCTAGAAGAATAAAAAATAAATTTAAAGGAGCTCTAGAAAAATTTGGCATGGCAGGTATGCAAGCAGTTGGATGTATGTGTTTACAAGCAGTTGGATGTATGCGTTTAAGAGAGATCTACTCTGAAGATGTTTGATTCTGTGTTTTTTGTTCTGGAATGTCGAGCGATATGTGTCATCAAAATGCATGATTTGTATTTATTTATTTATTTAATTCCACAAAATTGGGGGATGTTTTTGGCTTTTTTTTTTTTTTACAAGAGATACCAAGATAATACTGGCTTATTGATGAAAGTCGAAACCTAGATTCATAGAAAGTTTAACGGGAAAATGTACTTATATTCTGGAGAAATCCGATATCGGTGCAGCCAAGGTAAGGGAAAACAGTGTCATACACTGACCAATCAGATCATGTATTAGTGAGGGTGCATGACTATAAGGATAGAAATCATGCCAATGTTTTGGAATATGGTTAAGACTGACCTGGACGGGCGAGAACAAGATATATGTGGTTAACTGTTCATGATAGTAAAAAGTGTTTTCCCAAAGTTTGTAGCTGAAGCGTCTTGGTGCATAACCCACGCGGGTTATTTATGCATGCCCACGTGGGTTACTTTACATTACTGTCCAGAGTTATGGCCTATTTATGCTGTCCAGAGTTAGGGCCTATTGGTGCTGTCCAGAGTTAGGGCCTATGGGTAATGAAGTCATATTGAGCATGGGAAGAGACACTGCTACCCTAGAATCATGAACTGGATGCAGATATATTTTTAGTGAGATTATTTTATTCAGCCTTTACAAGACTACCAATGAAATAACCAACATGCAGATAAATAAATATACACATGGAGCCTAAACTTTTCAAAGAATTTGCAAATGAAAAAAAAAGAATTATATTTTTTTAAATAATTAAATTCTGCAGGAATGCTTGTATTCCTCGATTGCGGATCGCCATTTTCTGAGAATTTCTATACATCATATTGATGCTATTTGAGCAGTTTTGTACTTTTGTGCAAAATTTCTTTACAATTGAAGAATTCAGTATGCCTTTAATAGCTATTTCGTTGGCAAGCATTCTTAAAATCTTAACATAAACATTTCCATCTCTTGGAGGAGAGACTGTATACTAAGCCTAAAAAGAAAGGCAGCCATGGAAGCCAGTATACTGAGCCTAAAAAGAAATGCAACCAGTGTATGTACCTAGGTTAACACTGCTCTCCCGGTCCAGTTTGTGTCCGTGCCCACGTGACTCTCTTGTGTTATGCATGCAAATAAGGCAATAATCACACACACTAGGTTGGTTTCAGAATATATTTGTAATTTTAGTATTTATTTCAATCTGGCGAGTGTTTGACACATACATAGAGCTATGCAGACAGATACTAGTGAAGCCGAGATTTGATACATATAATAATAGCAGCAACAACAGTGGTAGAGAGCCACTGAAGAAAGGCTAAAAAGCATGGTAGCAGAACTAGTGGTAGGAAGGTAGGTAGCATCGATGAGCGAACAAACAAACTCCTGCTTGTGACCCAGGCACGCACGTTCGTACCGTACGTATGAACGGACAAGACGCACACATGGAGCGAGTTAACGCCAGCGAGTCCAAAACCTGTTTTTTTAACCTTCAATACCCTACAGGCAGCAAGCAACACAGACCAAGCAGTGTGGACACTACTGTCTTTCCAAGAAATTCCTCAAAGAGAGAGGGAGTTTTTTCAGTTTTTTCGTAGTTGTGCTGCAAAGGCGCTTTTCAATTCAAATTAGGCTTATCCTGGGTTGAACTGTTTGACAGTTCTGGGGCAACTAGCTCACTCGAAGCTTACAAGCATTTGGTGAAGGAACAAGTCCGGCTGGAGTTCATACATAAGGGGGGGGGCGGGGGTCCAAAATACCTTGAAGTTGAACATTTTATGTCCTTTCGTCACTGGCATTCAAAAAATAAACAAGTTCATTGTTAGTAACAATTATTCAACAAAGCGGCTCGGCGTGTTTCACACACATGGCCCTTGTATTCAATAGGAATTCAAAACAACAGAGAAATAACAAAAAGAAAAAAGTCTACAATGTACATTATGATATATGATGTGTCCCCATGGTGAAGAAGAGACTAATTGGACAACAAGGCTACAGTGTGTGAACGACATTGCTCCATACTCCACGGACCTTTCTTGTCGAAAATTACTCCAGTTTTATCACGGTACTTTCAATTTGAGAATTTTGAATGAATGAATTAGTGCTTGACCGTCACAACGGGAGTATTTCACCCATATGCGATGTGGGACGAGAGATAGAGGGATACACCAGATGGAGAAAGCACCACAATTTATTTTAAATCTTTGCATGAAGATTGTAATACGTTAAAAAGGGACTGTGATTACATAAAAACAATTGTTGGATCTTTGAATAGGTGGCGAGATGACCGTAATTAAATTTATAAAGGTTGGAGTTGGATTAACGAACACACAGCACATCATAGTTACCATCGCCATGGCAACACCGAAGAGTAGTCCTCGAAAGGGTGTTGCCGTGGCGATATCGTTGACGACTACATTGAACCAATCCCATGGAAATACATACATAGTAAAACTACAATGAACCGTGTCAGTTGTGACACATATACGGTACAAATACAATGATGTTCGTATCCATGGAGATACAGAAAACTACAATGATTTCATATCAATGATGATACATACAGGTTACAATTACATTGATTTTGTATCCATGGTGATACATTGGGTTACAAATACAAAATACATACAGTATCACAAATACTAGCATAATTGTTGGTACATTATATTTTGTCTACATACCACTGGATGGTTAAAAATCAACAGTGAAAATATGGTTAAAATTTTCTTAAAAACATAACTTTTATACCATTGGTAAAACAAATCATTTACGATTAAAACCTATGCGACATTTGGGGTTTTTTTAACGCCGTTTTCCCACTTGTATTCCACAATAAAACCCTCAAAGGTCTTTTCTTGAAAATCAGAACATAAAACTTCACAAAACTAACATTCAGGTTTTAAAACTCTGCTTTTTTAGGTTTTACGAAAAATCAAACAAAACGACAACTTAGGTTGTTTTTTTCTGTGCTAGAGCTTTAGTCCAAGGTTTTGACCGATTGTTTTTGTTCAGCAAGTCTCTTTGAGACATGTTAATAAACAACGTAATCGGGGAAACAGCAGTAGCTAACATTTCATGTTCATCATTTCTTACAGAAACAAGAGAAAAACCTTTTTAATAAAACAACAACTTTTGAAGTTGATATGTATTGTAATGTCTCCCTACAAAAAAAACATCACCGTGTGAACACTTTTATGAGAAATATATATACAGACTTTTATCACTTTCAGGTATATAAGGACACATGGAAAGAGTTGTGACCTTCATCAAGGTCGTATAGTTACTTTCCAGACATCTTTGGAAAGTTCAATGGCATTTTACTTATGTACTCATAATATATGTAAAATTTGGTTTTGTTTTCGTGTTTAAAAAAGAAAAATAATAGATCTTTTAAAATAAAAAAAAAGCAACAATTGAACATTCGGTAACAAGTCTAAAAATGTAATAATTACAGATACCGTAGAACATATAGCACTATTTCAATGTTATTTAACAAGACGTGCTCTAACAGTATCTAAAACATTTATGCACCTTTCAGTCGACAGGTTTCAGTAAATTGTCCGCCCGAAGAAAAAAAAAAATCTCAAAAAAAATTAAATCACACTACTACGCATCGTCGTAACGATGATATACTACCACACTATCACCAACTATACAACCATAACAATAGAGATATTGTGTTCTATCACTTGTCTGGATAGAAACGAACCAAAACTAGCAGAGACTTTGTTACGTCTTGCGTCTAACTGGATGTCGACATCCAACTAACAGAGACCTGTTTTATGGCACATGGAGACGATCAGATTCAGTCAGTAGAGCTTTAAAAAAAAAATTATGACCACACTTAAAAAGTGTGCGTCAGTTTTATCCCTCAATGGTTGAAACCCCAGCACAACGCAAGTCGACATACTACAGGATATATTTGCACTTGAAGTCTACAATGGTATATTAGAGCAGTATACTGAAGCAAAGGAGTACGAGGGGGTGGGTATCGCGTCCCCACAGGGGTCGGGGGTCGGAGGTCGGGTGCATCGGTTGGGATGGGAACGAGACATCAATATAACAAAGAGCTCCCGGACCTGAAAAACAATAGGTCGGGGAAATGCACCAGAAGTATGTCCCAACCGACACCAGGATCTGCTGAAAATGCTCCAGACAATGGTAAAACAAGAACTATCAAAGATATGGGGGAACAAATATATTTAATTTGTTTTGGATCTATGTGAAATCTTGATTAAATTTATCACAGTGGTGGTTGATCAAAATTCTGAAATAAGTGAAAGTTCTTTTTCTTAGTCATGGTTACTGGCATTTGGAATGAAACTTTAATTTTTCATACATGATTTTGGAAAGTAATATAACTTTTTACATATTAATAAAGACCCATGATATACCAAAAGGCAGAAAAACTTTTCTTTTAATGATTTCATCAATTTTCATATGAAGTTATATAGAAATAAATCTAAAGTAGCTCTAAATATAGACTGAAATAACTTTAGAAAATATTCCAGTCAATAAAATATCAGAAAGATTTACTAGTAGTCTGTAGACATGGTAGCATTTCCAGCAATGACCTCTGACCCCAGAATATGACACCCACCCCCACTACTTTGGACACAGGGCTGTATTACCAGGAGGCGGGGCTAGGCCAGGTGGGCAGAGCTAGGCAAGCCACGCCTACTCATCAAGCAAGCAATCATCAGAAATTTCCGATATCATCTTTGAAATTTCACCCAAATTATCACTATCACTAAAAGCACTTTTTCATGTTAAATAAAATATAAATAAATACCGGTAAATCTTCAAAAACAGAATGCCATCACGCATTGATCTTATTATACAGTTTATCAACATCACGACATCGCCAAAAAAAATAATATATTAAAAATTAAAAAAGGAAGATTTCTTTTTCCTCTTCTTAAAAACATGCATTTTCGTAATCTTCCCGATGTGCAGAACGGCCAATCAGAATCCAACTGAACACACGCACACACGCACAGACAGACAGGCGATCCACCGAACTGCCTGTACATTCAGGCCATCCAACTGGTGAACTGGCTGAACAATATAAGTAGAGTTGATGATGCTTGAGACATTTGACCCAGGTGGCTGATAGGGGGTTCCTTTTCCGGGGGTCCCTCGACGGGATCTCTGGCGGGCCCCTCCCCCTCCGACAGACTACGATGCTGGCGGCAAGACCACAGCAATATGGTAATATTTGCACAGTGGGCGCTGACATTTGCCTCTCACTGAGTCGCGGCAAACAGTTACGTGGCCATCCATTACTTCAACATATTCTGGAAAATAAAAAAGTATTTTCGGAAAATTAGTCATCAATTGCTGCTTTAAAGTCGCTGCAGGAATCTTATGCCCAGATGTTATCAGTTTTTATCGCATTTAAAAAAAATTTTTTTTTAATAATCTGAATTAATGTCAGTTAATGCTGACCCATTTAACCCTCTCCCTGCTGGATTAGACAAAAGTATTGCTCATTAGGGCATCAACGGTTGGCTTACAGTACATGTGCTTAATCCAGCATACAATCATGGTTTGTTGACATATTTTACACGAAAGTATGTACATTTCATTTGTTTACGGACACATATAGTGGGCAACAAGCTATATTTCCCGCATGACCCACAGGTTTTCAAATATTTTCATATTTATTGTTTTTGTATTGTTTATCTTGCGATTAAAAAGTACAAAACTAAAATAATAAGTATTTAAAGACACCCACCCTCAAAGAAATAAGTATTTAAAGGCACTGGTATTTAATCCTATCAATGCTGAAGGCAACTGGAGATGCCCTAAAGAGCTGTGCATGTGTCTAATCCAGCAGGGAGAGCATTAAAGGCACTGGCCTTCAAAGAAACAAGTATTTAAAGGCACTGGCCTTCAAAGAAACAAGTATTTAAAGGTACTCACCCTCAAGGAGATGCACGTACTTGCATTGCGGCCGGTCACACTGGCCGGACTTAAAATCTCGGCACACTGGGAGGGTGTCCCGCAACTGAAAGTAGGCGGCGATAACATGACGCATGACGGTATCCACGACGACACACAATGGTATCCATGACAACACATGATGGTATCCATGACAACACATGATGGTATCCAAAAGGACTTGGGATCATCTAATTTAGGACAAACTAGCTGGCCTTCAAAATTGACTTCAAAACTTCAAAAGATGTTTTTAAAATGTTAAGAACTGAGACAATTTTCCAGGAAACAATTTTCCAAATGGCCGATGACGACAATCGAACAACAAAAATCTGTCACAATTACCATCAGAATGACTTTTCCTTTCACTGAGCAAACCCATGCAGAATTTAACTGCTGTATTATATTAAATTATTTCCAATTATTCAAAGTTGGTTCGAACTGATCCAACAATGGCAACATTAATATTCCCTATATGCAATGATCTTTCAAAGATCCGACTGTCTCTCCATTTTGCTGGCATTTCTGTTGCCAGTCATAGGCAAACTCGAGTGGTCATATTTCCTATGTTATTGTTAGCATGGGATTAATTTAATGCAGCCTTTCAACAATAACCTGATTCATAAAAGTGATAGCTATAAAAGCAACGCTGGTTGAAACCAATAGGATGACATTTAAGTTGTGCAATAAAATGCATGATTATTGACAGTGATATTCCATGCCCTTTGAGCAAATCATTCTAAAATGTAAAGAATTCAATTTGATAGATCACAGATGCTCTGACCTTGACCTTGCTAGTATTCAACTCAAAAAGCTATTTCAAGTGATATATCACCTATTTCATGACATTTGCTATTACAGTAAATCTATAACGAACATAGTTATTTATATATATATAAAAGAATGGCTAAAAAAATACTATGTGACCTTGACCTTGACCTTGCTGGAAACTCTGAACAATGGATGTGACCTTGACACAATAATGGCTGAAAATGACAGTATGACCTTGACCTCAGACTTCCAAGTCAAATATGCCAAAGGTCAAAATACAGTACTTCTACACATTAAAAGGCTAATTGTCAATAATGTCAGTGATCAGGAATTGTTTGGTCTAGCGAAGTAAATTCCTAAGATCACTCAATTCCACAGTTCTTATTAATCAACATACTAAATAAACAGTACTACGATTCATTACATATACAATAAGCAAATATTTTACATATATTGGATACACAGTTTCCTATCATACATCATGCAAGCTGGGTTAAAATGCTATTTACATGTCTACGCTAATAATAATCAATACGGTATATTAAAATCATTAATAGAATTAATATGCATAAAATGTATTAAAATATTTTTGAAATACAAATATAGAAGATTTACACAGAGAAGGAACATCAGATAAAAGTGAGCTCAACTAGTTGGGCAATTTTCATTATTCTAAAACGAAGAAACAGTAGTATTGGAAATGTAATAGGATCAACTAAAAATAATTATAGCTTGTTTTGATGACTATCCATCCTAAAGAAAATCTCTAACTACGACAGTAATTAATTTGAATTAAATTTCCGTTAAATAAAGAATTTTTGGTAGTTAGTGAATTATTGTTTTACATCACAGCGGGAATCTTTCACCCATACATGATGAGAATGTTTGGTAAGATGTACAGAAGCATATCGGTGAGTAAATTACATACTTCACCAAATTAACTCTCTCCATGCTGGCGGCAACTAGAGATGCCCTAAAAGGCAGCCCCTGTGCCTAATCCAGCAGGGAAAGGGTTATATGTCGGAAACATTTGGGTTTGTGAGCGACTATGGAGTGTAACGTCGCTGCAGGAATCTTTCACCCATTTGCGATGAATTGGGGCTTGGATCAAACTGTAGAATTACTAGGTAAATACAACACAAGATTGACCTAGTGATACTGCTTGGTAAGTTACATCAAAAATGTTCCAACAAAGGTAGACCCAACATAGGATCTGACTAAAAGTGGCCACAATACCATCTAAATTAAATTGAGCCAACTAGTAATGATTTGGGGCGTACATGAATAACAACCTATTGGACCCAATAGGAGCTAATAGGAGCCAATAGGACTCAATAGGAGCCATATGACCCAATAGGACCCAATAGGAACCAATAGGAGCCAATAGGACCCAATGAGGGCTCAAACAAAGGGTTACAAGATGTTTGGCGCTGCGTGATCATACAAGCTCCATTGGTCATAAAACCAGTGGAGTAAATGTTTACAACACCAAAAGAACGGCAAAATTCTAACATGCACCCACCTACTGTCAGCAATACATCCAAGTGTGCTGCATGCAGCTGTACAGAACATGTCAATAGGCTAGTGCTTGTTTAGGCTAGTGCTTGTTTAGGGTGGTGCTTGTTTAGTCTACTGTTTCGTTGTTGGGTCTAGTACTAGTAGTAGCTGTTTCGTCTGGTCTTTTTGTTTAGTCTAGTAGTTCTTTGTTTTGTCTACTGTTTGTTTAGTCTTGTGGTTCTTTGTTTAGTCTGCTGTTTGTTTAGTCTATTAATCTTTTTTTTGTTTTAGTGTAGCGGTTTTGTTTAGTATGCTAGTTCTTTGTTTAGTCTGCTAATTTTTAGCCTAGTTGTTTTTTTGTTTAGTTATTAATGTGTTTTGGGTTTTAGTGCGGTTCTGTTTAGTATAGCAGTTATTTGTTATAGTCAATTAATTCTTTGTAGTAGTTCCATCTAGTAGAGGTTCTTTTAGTGTAGCAGTTCTTTGTTTAGTCAATTAGTTCTTTGTTGAGTAGTGTTTTGTTTAGTGTAGCAGCTCTAGCATTTCTTTGCCTCATAGGTCTTTAAAATAGTATTATGCTGTTGTTGAGTGTGTAAAATTGCATTTGGTTGGTATGTAAAAGAATACAAGATAATTATTAATTACCGTCATAAAATTGTATGGAGGTCAAAGGGTCAACTGGACCCTCCAATGGGATAACACTCGACACTTCTTGGGAGCTTACTAAAATGATCAAAGTATTGAAGAATTTACGCAAAGTTGCATACACCATCTTCACTTTCATATTAAAATGTCATCAATTGTAACTTAAAATTAAAATATGCTGAGATAAATGGTATAGTTTTTAGTGTACCAGTAAATGTACAGTGGTGTACACAACTCTTAAAAGTTCTGGCAATGAATGTTAACATTAAAATTTTAAAACACAATCAGCTAGTCAAATTTACCAGCCTAAATCAACAAGTGCCACTCATTAGCAAGTGGGTATGGGGGGGATTTTAAACAATATTAGTACATGTCAAATAGGGGTGTTTATAAAGCGACATAACATTTTGTCAAGTATGGCTGATATTTAACGTGAAAGCGTTAGTATACAAATTAAACCTAATAAGCTAGGTTCGTTTCCTATTTGTTATTATGGAGAAAGGGATATTCAATAACAAGGTCAACTATTTGAAAAATTATTGTCTCTTTAAAAATATTACTATCAATAGTTTTATCCACATATGAAATGAAAGTTTTACATTCAATATGGTACTGTGCATGCACCTATCATGTTTGTGTTAGATATAAATTAAATTTCAGATTCAATCATAAATGAAGTTTAAGTCACGTCAATGTTCACCCGTATTATTTAGCCATTTCACAGTCATGATTGCAGTTGTATATTTAAATTATTCATCCTCAACTATTCAAGATATACTGATCGACTGAATGTTATTAAATATTCCCTCAATGCATCGAAACATAAAATTACACTTCTTGCTTAACACAGAAATTTAGTCTGTCCCAATAACACTGAAAGTAACTTTTAGCAGGTCGAAAAAATCCTGAAAGTAACTTTCAACAGGTCCTAATACTCCTGAAAGTAACTTTTAACAGATCCTAATACCCCTGAAAGTAACTTTTATCAGGTCCTAATACCCTTGAAAGATACTTTCAACAGGTCCTAATAACCCTAAAAGTAATTTTCAACAGGTTCTAATACCCCTGAAAGTAGCTTTTAGCAGGTCCTAATTATAACCCTGAAAGTAATTTTCAACAGGTCCTAAAATCCTTGAAAGTTTACTTTTAGCAGGTTTGTATACCCTGAAACATTGAGGATGCCTATGGTAGTGTTTCGTAAATGCAGAGTTAATTTACTGCTACTGTTATGTTATGTTAGAAGCAAGTTATTAGGGAGGCCGAACTCACGTGTAACCTCAGCTAGTTGTTGTGATGTCAACTGCCCTGAATATGGGAACAAACAACACGTCAGCTCAAGATGATCACGTGGGAACGTCACGTGGGGAATATCACGTGGGAACATCACGTGGGCAGGGCAGAACGAGACGGATGCGTACGCCGGTTAAAGACTACAAGCGACAAACCGTACACGAGGTAAGCTCAGGGTACAGGTGGATTGTGCAAGCTAGCATGTTATTGGCTGCTGGCGATGTCATGTGATCAGATGGCAGCATGTTATTGGCTCCTGGAGATGTCATGTGACAGATGATAGTGTGTCATTGCGTGATGTTGTTAATGTGACTTACAGAAGTTGCATATCTGTCCTGTATTTGCAATGATTTCAATTGTTGTTGCAATGGAAAGTGAAGAAAATACCTACAGTTGGTATGACAACTGACATACCTTGACCTGAAAATGTTGTTGCTATGGAAACAGATCAGCTGACCTGGCCACAAAATTATGCGTACTAATTTGAGGCATCTAAACTAAACTTCATCGATATGTGTTTGTCTGATGTGCAGATGGGTGACTAATTTCACCAGGCGTTGGGCCGTCTAAACTAAACCTCATCCATATGCATTTGTCTGATGTGCAGATGGGCGATTAATTAATTTAACTGGGCGGGGGGGCCGTCTAAACTAAACCGAGGGGGGTACCCCGTGTTAGACGAGTTAGTCAGTGACTCCAGCGTAGTGTTAGATAGCTACCTGTTTATTGTCATCAAAGTATGCAACACTAGCCGCGTTAGAGGGGATTGGAGGAGCACAAGCGGGGGCCGTCACCACAGCCTCGGCTGGGGCAACCAAAAATGGATCTGTCAACCGTATTTGCAAAAATTGTGCAGGTGAAGAAGCAAACATGCAGATTTTGGCGCAAAGAAGCACACAGGGTTTTGTTTGTGAGGTCAGCATGAAACAAAATAAAGATGAAAATTAAATGCAACAAAAAACGTGTTAAAAGTGGAGTTAATTCATCTGTCTCACACCGGCGGCCATATTGGATGGATAGGATGGTGAAGAAATTATTTTGAAACCAGGCTAGTGAGTTAATGATATAACTTTTTTCTCCGAGATCAAAACCAACATTTTTGGACATCTCTGGCGTGCAAACGCTCCTTTCTGCTAAATCACTACCAAACCACTTTGGGCATCTAGGTTGACTTTAACAGTAAGAAGGTAAAGTCCAAAAAGTTTTTAATTTTGTATTCTATGTACGGTACCGCTGGGCATGCATTTATCTGATGAGAGGTTTACAGCCATGGCTTTTGATGACTTCTACGAGTCTTGTACAAGGTAGGTGACAAGGTGGTCATCTTAGACCAGTATTGTTTTATGTTTAGTGGGAAACTTTCCTGCCCAATACAATGCTTTGGCCAGTCAGTGTGAGACAGGTGGAGAGATACAGTACATTAATGTCATCATGTGTGTTCCATCTGTCGACATTGCATTAATACGTTCACGCCTGTGTTTCAGGCACTAGTCCTAGCGTAAATCATGCCGTGTTTTTATCATAGCAGAGCATAACATAAGCCTCAGTTTATGCTCTGATCATCAGTACATGCAGGGCTGAAGTAGTTTTTTTAAATTGATTTAATGCCCTACGTCGTTGCGGGAATATTTCACCTATACACAACAACACAGGCCTGAAGACTATACTGTGAATACAAAGGTGAATAAATGGATCCAAAACAAGGGGACAGTGACAGATACAACACACATCACATGATCTACAAATAAATTACTTGGTGACTTCTAATAGTTCTACTGTAGTCTCTCGTGTTACAAACTGATCGAGAATTGTAAGGAATGACAAAAATTAATCTTGAGGCAAAATTTACTCAAATGACAATTGATTTTTTTTGTAACATTTCGCCAAATGTGATTGATACCAGAGCTGTTCTGAATGTCAATGTGGTTAAAAATACAGATTTACTTGTCACTTCTAAACATTGACTAATAGATTGCCACATTTGTTTCCATGCTTTGTAGGATTATTTAAACATTCTCGTTTCCACCCTAAATCTCCAATAACCATAACACCTGTAGTTGTACATCAACAACTACAAATAGAATGCCAAAGTACGTAATAACAAAACAATAATAATCTCCATCAGTGAATAACGACCTGAATTGAGTCCTTGGACTTAACTTTGAGATCAAAGGACACCCAAAACTGCCATGCTAAATTATTGAAGAGACTACAGTCTACGAACTAAATGTTATTACTGGTGATGTTAAAAATAATAATAATCCACATCCCAAAAGCATTACAGAAATCTATAGAAAATTAAGATTAGCACTTGTGATGGGCAGACCGCCTTAATAAAGCGAGACATTGTTCGAAATGCTTGCATCGGTGGGCGTCTTGTTTCATGTCAGTGTAATTACTGGTCGTACATTCGCGATGCTTACTGTCGTAACCATAGCAACTCTTGTCTTATGGTGAGACAGTCACTGATCATCAAAGAGGATGAAAATGTATCTAATGATAATGTCCTATCGTAAAATGTTCCTACTCAAATGACTTAATGAACAAGAATGGAATTATATTTCTAAATACTCATTTCTCTATGGTATTAAATGGAACAGAGCCTTTTAGCGAAAACATTATCTTACTATTTACTGATAGTCATCCTAGTATTATATTACTATTTAGTATTATATTACTATTTAGTATTATATTACTATTTGTAAATTGAAAAAAACTTAGTCATATTACCGGGTATATTGATAAAAAAAAATAAAAAATCCATAATATGAACATTATGAGTTGGTAGTATTTGAGATTCACTGGAAATATATATATTTTAAAATATGGCTATTAAAATTTAATATGATATTTTCATGGCAATTTCAAATGTTTTTCCACATAATTGTAGTCAAACGACAGTTTCCAAAATGATAAAATAATCTGAAATGTCCATGACTTTTATTTCTTCAGCCAGTGTGTAACCCTGTTATAAAACATACACTGTTCCATAAACCAAAATGTCAAGCATTGTGCATTTGAACATTTGAGTAAATCATTAGTATTGAAATATCTTTAAATTTATTCATGAACTGCGCGTATATGTCGCATCTTACATTTTCACCAGCAAGCATTTCCAACATGTCTAAACAACCCTGTAAATAGCACATAAATAATGAATACTATAAACATTCACAGAATCATGCAATATTTGCTCTAATATGGTAATAACAGCACTACATGTTCAGTAGCATAAAAACAGACATATAATCATAATCGCCCCACGTGCCAACGCCTATGCTCGATCTGGCCGTCAAATTCTAACATGCAATTATTAAAAACATCCCTGCAACATGGAAGCAGAGGAATCTGAAAGTCAAAGTACCGCAACAAAAATAGGTTTCAAAATGCTGAGAGAAATCGGCTCCAGAAAAATAATAATTAAAAAATAATAATATTGTCGGCGGAAACACCAGACGTGCACAATTATAACAAGAAACCAACATCGGACATGTTCAAGCAGAGGCGTTGAATACATGCAAGTGTGGACGGATCATGCAAAATATAAATTCGCCTGGACGGTCGATTCGCCACGTGACTACACACACGCACGCACGTGACAACACCGAACAACCAGGACTTCCTGTTTCTACGTTAGAACGAGGGACGCCACGTGACCGCGGCGACAGGAGGTGGCTACAAAATTCTCAACTTACACGTGACTGGTATATAGGGCTGCTGTCCAAGCTGCATAAGGGCAGCCTGGTGGTATGCTCCCGCGAGCATGTTAGTGGGCTGGTATGTCATGGGTATCCCGCTCTTTGCATCCGTCATTGCCATCCGCTTGTAAGGGATACCAGGGATCGCACCCTAGGTCGGCAGAGAGCACAAGAATCAGAGGCCCGAACCAAAACAACGTCCAACAGCATAATAATATTCAAAACATAAAAATACAGATATGCAATAATAGAGAAAGAGCGAGTCATTTCTGACAGCTGTCCTGTTTTTTTATGCATAACGGATAGATCACACACTGTTAAAACATCATTAGCTTACTCTGTGGTGGTTTCTTTTTAAAACGAGAGAAAAAATCTTGTCCGCATTTCTACGATTAATAATATTAAAAGAGTTTCAAGCATCTACGAGATCGATAGATCAAACTACAATACGGTAGTCATCACTGAGTATAAGTCTACGCTAAGGGACAATTTGCTAATATCAAAGAGAACTATACAAAGACAGCCTAACAGTTATAACATTCGATATCAAAAACTCTACTCATAGACAGAGAGAGATAGAGAAAGAGAAAAATATCTTTACATTGAATTGCTATCAAATTGACGTTGCAAAATCACATGACCACTGGTTTACTTTGGTTATCTCCCCTGTCCCCAGTTTGAAAAGGGCCAATCAGAAGCTTGCCATGCAAATAGGTGTGTACTGTGAGATACTGTGATGCTTTGTGAGAGTACTGGCATACAATTTGATTGGACGGATGGAAAAAGGGTAAAATAAAATATATAAATATATATACGATTATATATATATATAAATATATACATAAAAATTAAGTCTACAGAAAGCGAGATTTCGTCACTCGTGAAGTCATGTGACTGTGCAAACAATCGTCTTAAAAAGCTTTCTACAGCTACATGCAAAGCATGATGGGAAATAGTACCAGAACAAGATCGTCGGTGGGGTCACGAGGTCGCTTCTTGCCTGCGGTCAAGACCTCAACCACTTGCGGCTAATTAGTATGCAGAGCACATGATGGCAATTGGCCAATGAAATGGCGGCATGGCAGGGTTGGCGGCACATGACAACAGCAAGCAGCAAGGCATGTTGGGTGATGAAATAAAAAAAAGGCACCGTCGGTCAAGATATTTATCATGCATATAAATACTCAAAAATGTTATCTTTTTTTCTCTTTTTTTTTTAATACGAAAAAGCTTTAGAGAGATAGAAACATACATCATGCCTTTTTTAATCCAAAAAAGGAAATATATAAATCCATTTCCCGACAAATTTGAAAGAAAATTAATAATAATTATAAGGTGTTTGGGGGGAATGCCGAGTGCCTGCGTTGTTATTGGCAACAACGGTTGTTATTGGCAACAACGTGTGTAGCATATCCCTGAGAATAAGACAGAGTGCCAAAATTAATAATTCATGCATATAAACAAAATTAGAAAATGAAACACTCTCAATATAGAATCCACCCAAGCAGAGAGTAAGATAGGGCTATGGCGACGCCCGAATCGTTATTAATTATATACTATATATATATAAGGAAACAAGATTTCTTTCTCATGGATGTGGTACAGATTACTAAATCGCTAAATAAAATAAAACCCTGCCGCATTTCTATTTTCAAATAAAAGAAACAATCTGCAACAGAAGAATGAAAAATCAAAGCTGAAAAACAAAATTATAATGTACTCTCAAACCATGATACGTTTCTCCTTCTTCCCCGTTATCTTTATTTTACATATTTACAGACGTGATTCTGGTTGCTATGGCAGCAATAATTAACTTTTTTTCTTTTCTTTTCTTTTCTTGTCTCATTGATTGAAAACAAAATGATATAACAAACGGCAAGGTTACCGTAGTTATAACACTTCATTCGATACTTCTTTTTTTATTTTTGTTTACCTTAACGCGGTTTTCCTGACGCAGGTATGGCGATGATGCTCTTCTCAAATTTTATCTGATCGTTATTACGCTACGCTATCAATTTTGAAGATTATCTGTCCTTGGGGGACAATAATCACCGACGTACGAAATAGGATGTAGCTTGAAGCCGACAGCGGTGTTCAAATAGCAAGTTCCTACTGTGTTCTCTTGCGTGTGCGTGGACTGGTATAGTATAAATAATTGCACGTACACACAACCAAGCGATACACCAAACGTTCACATGCAGTTTGGGTCACTGACTTGATTTGCTGTCTATTGTCCCCACCCCGCTCCGCCCCGCCCCTCCCTCACTCCCCACCCCCCTGATCCCAAAGCCCAGTCTAACTCTGTAACAGTCGAACATTAATGAACTTCATAACCGAAAAGATGGTGTTATAAGACATCGTTTTAGTAGGTATGTACACGTGTTTCGCGTAAATGCTCGTGGGGGGTAGTTGGGCGAGTGGTAGGCTCGGGCGCCCTTTGTGCTGTGGGTGGTGGGGGCTCCTGGTGCGGTGGTCAGTCAGCTGACTGGTTGGCTGGCTGGACCGATGGCGGGACAGAAGGAAAGGGAGATAAGTGGAGAGGTGGCAAGGATGTCGGCAAGCATCTGCAGCGTACATGGACAGAAACCTTGCACATCCAAGTCAGCAGCGCGCACGTGTGTGTGTGTGTGTGTGTGTCCTCTGTACAGTCCCTAACTGTATGTGTGTGCGTGTGCGTGTGCGTGTGCGTGTGTGTGTATGTGTAGTCCTGCATACTGTCCCTAACTGTGTGTGTGTGTCTTGACAGTCCCTAACTGTGTGTGTGTGTCTTGACAGTCCCTAACTGTGTGTGTGTGTCTTGACAGTCCCTAACTGAATTCATATGTGTGTATTCTTTGTAGTGTGTATCTTGACAGTCCCTAACTGTGTGTATGTGTATGTATTCTTTGTGATAGCATGTGTCTCGACAGTCAAAGTGTGCTTTGAATACAGTTCCTAATTGTTTGTTCATCACAAGTTTGTGTGTATTCGTGATAATCCTGGTATCTCTGTTTGTTTGTGTGTGCGTGTGTGTGTGTGTGTGTGTGTGTGCATGTGTGTGTGTATGTGTGTGTGTCTGAATGTGTATGTGTGTGTGTGTGTGTATGCATGTGTGTGTGTGTGTGCGTGTATGTGTGTGTATGTGTTTGTATGTGTGTGTGTGTGTGTGTGTGTGTGTGTGTGTGTGTGTGTGTGTGTGTGTGTGTGTGTGTGTGTGT